>JAYKAV010002986.1:324904-429381 GCA_035582835.1 Phoebastria nigripes
AAAAAAAAAAAAAAAAGAAAAAAAGAAAAAAGGCAAGTGAACAGAATATTTCTCGCTCACTGCTGGTTCAGTTCTGGCAGATGAAATTACCTGTATTATCATCGCCAATACTTGCATGACTGGCCAGGTAATATATAGAGGAAATACCAAAAGTAGGAGAATTAGTGASAAGTGGTTGCAAGAGGGTCATCTCCAGCAACTAAACGAGGAAGAATTATGCTGAAGTTGTTTAACACTTTCAGACAGAGGTAGGTGTGTGTATATTTAATGAACTTGTTGCAATGGTATTCTTTACAGCTAACCGAGTGCTACCAAATGTTTACATTTATTTGATATCCTTTCTGCATCCAAGTAAGGGTGCAGATCTAACATTTTTCTGAGCTCTCTCTGGAGCTGACCAAYACAACAGAGCAGACAAGGAATAATTGTTGTAGACATACTCCAAACAGTGCATTGAGCACGTTATTACTATGAGATGTCTAAAAATAGTGTCCCAGGACTTGCCTGGAGAGCTCTTGTCAGTACTGAAGAAGAATGGATATGCCACTTACCCTATTATTTAACGAGAAAGGCAATGTTGACACAAACTAAATTGCTTTAAAGCAAGGTCAGTCATTTTTCATAAAGAGAAAGCCTTGTGTTTCTACCAGTCAACAGTTCCCACTGGTGACCTGATTAGGCTGACACAGATACAGGGATGGAAGATATTATTCTACTATATTTAAATACAGATACGCTTCTGGTTTTCAGTTTAGCTGAGCTGAACAAGTATTAGGTTGGAGTGATGTGAAACTGAAACATTTCAATAAATCKAATATTTTTTGTGGGTTGAATTAAGAACTATATCCAGCCACGAGTAAATTGAAATTTCAACTGCCCTTAATAAAAGCAAAAGGCTCGACTCATAAAATGGAAAAAGCTGAAGTCAAGCTCTAATTTGCAAGGCAGTTCAGCTTGAAACTATTTTTCTTTTATTTATTATGAATAAACTTTTCCTGGAGAAAAATCCTTTAGCCCTGTATTTAAAAAATAAGTGCATGTATTTCAGGGGGAAAAGCAGAATCTACATTGTTTATTCAGTTCTCCCCAGTCGCAAAATACTGTTCTTGGTGGAGATGAAAGCTAACTCTTTCTGTACTTGTGAGAAAAGTTTCATTTCGGAACAGAACGTCTCCTCACATAACGAATCACCTGCTCTCTCTTTATTTCAACTTCCAGAATTTGTCAAGATTGGCGTCTAGCTGGAACTTGAAGTGGAGAAATAAATTATAAAGTTGAGCGGAGGTGATAATAAGCACTCCTCCTTCTCTGACCTTGGTGCTGGCAGGGCTGTTTCTCGCTCTTTTTTTCCTCACCCTCGCTGCTGGGCACCATTTTGCCCTTTCTTAAATRCGCTCTCCCAGAGGCTCCCCCGGCATCGCTGAGGGGCTCAGCTGTGCCCTGTGGCGGGGCCGCTGCGGAACCGGCTGGAACCGGCCGTGTCCGGCACGGGGCAGCCCCTGGCTCTCCTCACAGAGAGCCCCGCAGCCCTGATGCCGGCCCCTGGACACAGGAGCCTCTGCTGAAAAAAGGTAATTTTGGAGAAATGATGTGAAGGGAAAAGAGGTATGTCACTTGAGCCATGAGAAAGTATTTCTAGTGGTTGTGTGAAAGAACATAAACAGAATAAGGAGGAGAAAGCTAAGCAGAGCCTTGCTCTACATTATTAGTTTTAATGGGAGAGCCTATACTAAATCAGAACTAAAAGATGTGACCCAAAAAAGCTGCTCTTAAAGAGACCATAGAGGAGAGCTATCGCAGGAGAATATTCAGTCTGTGACAAGAATGAGGAGATGGGAGAGAGGAAGGAGGACTTGAGGACAGAGGACGCTTTCTAAATTATAAATACATTGTACATTAGGCTTTCAACACTGTCTCCCCTAACGTCCCCCCTCAGGCAAACTGATGAAGTGGACAGGGAAGTGCACGGTCTACAGACCACGTTTTAAAGTAAAAGAATTATGTTCACCTAGAAAAAAAATTAAGTGAATAGTTGCTGAGTTTTGTGTTGATCAGTTGAGTCCCTCTCGCAGCCTACTTAAGTGTCTCTTCTCTGTGGCATCATTAGTTTCTCGTGAACCTTGGCCTTGTACTTTTTTCATTTGTTTCATTTTGTTTCAGCAGTCTATCATTTATGAAGGAAATCTGGCAAATATAATGTGATCCAATGCAGACTGAYTTGTGCTGTTTCATCAGATCGGATAGATGATGCCCACTTCAACTTTTGTGTGTGCCAAAGCTGAAGCCCTGCAACATCATTTTATCTGTCGGTGTTAAACACTTACATTTCCAGACTTTTTTAGCAGAAGTGTCTGGCTATTTGGGGATAATGGACAAAGCATTTACAGTAATCTCCTGTTCTTGCAGGAGCACACAAGAAATCCACCAACACAGTGCATCTTTTCAGAAGGATTTGGACCCTGACAGCCTGACACCAGCACCTTGGAGCCACATCACTGAAAGATTTTCCTGAAGTATCCAAAAAGATATACTGGGGAGCCCGTGGTCTGAACATTTCCAGTCTGGTGAAGTAGAAGAAATCAGAAAGAAATGGTAAGAAAAATTACTTCCTGCACCTCTATTGTTGTTGCCTTAAATTTTTTACATGAATTATATTCTTTGTTTTCTATTGCTGGGTGCATTGAATATCAACTCTTCTCCGTTTTTTGGCAAGTCTCTTAATCTGTGGCAAACAATAACCCTCCCATTCTCCCCATATCTTTAACAATTATCATTTGACAGTCCTTTGCAATGAGGAAGTGAGAGAGAATTTTGTTTTTTCCACATGTTTTTTTAATAGCTTGAAGAATTATCCTGGAGAAGAAATAGTTGCTGTAATTGGTCTAGAACTAATGAAAGAGGAGCTCTGATGAAACATATTGATATTTACCATAGTCTGACTACAGAAGCAATTTTCTTCATTAATTCTTTTTTTTTCTTTAAATTCAAATTAATCCGGGGATAGTAAATATTAAATGCACTCCACTTAGAAGGAATGGGATTTGTCACAGAGCAGTGGCACTGTGGCATTTGTAGAGACTTTTCCATCACTAAGGGATAATCAGTTTAATGGCGGTGTGAACAGATTGCTAACTGCTGTGGTGGGCTTTCTGGGCTGGAGGGAAGAGGTTAAAGTCTGGCAATGTCAGCAGGTACCTGGCAAGAAAGCACGTTTGGTTTCTATACCAAATGTCATGACATTTTTGTTTTGTCTCCATTTTTCTTGTGGGCTCTTGTTCTGAGCAGCAGTTTTATTGCAAAATGCCATTGTATCACATCGAAGCTGTTTATTGTATGCTATATTGCACTCTGGGTAGACTGAAAGGCTCTCTGCCCACTCAAGGCTTAAACACAGTGTGGTGTTACTACATTCATACAGTTAAAGACGCAGGCTAGAGGCTCTCAATTGCTTGCTTTATTCTGTGTCTCCTACTGTATATGGTGTATCTGTGTATGGCAAAGTGGGCATGCTTTATTTTTGAGAAATCTGTGTATGAAACTAGTGCAATGAAAATTGTTAAACATAATTAACAATTCTGTAGCATCTTTGATGCTACGAAACTAACAGCTGGTCCCATTTTAGACCACTAGCTTCAATAAGCCTCAGATAAATAACTCCTCAGTTGACCTGTGAAATGGGAAATTGTACAGACCACCATGATCTGCCGCTTTTTGAGGTGAAGATAGACCCAAAATCAAACCTGAGTCCCCAGACGGCTTGCCAGAGGCCCTAGATGTGTTCTCAGCGGCTTTTCAGCACTGCAGAAATTAGGGTAATTGTGAAGTGCAGAAGGGTTTCATAGTACCAGGGATTACTTATACCAAGTTTCTACTGGTTTAAAACATGTGATGGATGAGATTCATACTTAAAAACAGCTCTCTAATAAAAGCATGTGGCTACTTAGTTCTACTCTCAAAAAAAAAAAAAAATCTGCAGAATGGAAAGTGTGTCTGAGGACTTGGTGCTAAACATGGTGAATGTTGTGGTGTTAAATCATCAAAAACTGGTATTTGAAGTGGTGATTTCCATTGTATTTTCCTATGATTTGAATTTCCAGCATTTTTATAAGGTCTGTTAGACCTTCAAAACTAAAGCTACCTTAGCCAATCAAAGGTTATTAAAGGGCTGTTGCATCCTGCCACACACTGGTGAGTGTCTTTGCGCTAGTAAATAGTAAACTACCACCGAGCGGTTTTCCAGTTTCCTAAGTGAATCTCCTGCAACAATTATGGAGAAGGCAAGGAACGAAAAAGAAAGTGCAGGTGAATTCCAAGTCACAACAGAGCAGAAAATACAGCTCTAGTTCTGAGCATGTAGGAATTTTTTAGTAGAGGTCTTACCTCATCATACTCAAGAAATGGTGTGCTTTCTTTCAAAACTTCAACCCCTCCTCCTTACTGCTGGCCGTAGAGCAAATGCGCCCTCTTTGCATGCATACCAGTGCCCTAAAACTGAGTAACAATGTGGGAGCACTGACGGACGGATCCACAGACAGGTCCTGAGCTGCAGGTTCACAGCTTGACCTTTTCAGGCACATGTAAGATAGTTTTTAATGTTTGTGTTATTGAATGTGGATAGATATTGTACTGGTGGGATTAGGTGAAGCTCAATGGGACTTAAGATCTGATGTTGCCTTCCTCTCTCCCTACAGCAGTGGAGCCATTAGACAGTCCCAGTGGCAGAGGTTTTAAAGAGGTCCAAGCACTTCACAGGGAAACAATGAGGCATCATCAGGAGAACTGGAAGGATGAGGGGGGATTTAACTGAATGCACTTTTTTTTCTTTTAAATTTATGGTATGTAAGACACTTATTAGAATATGCAATTAACCTTGAGTTTCTAAAATTGTGATGTATTTCTTTCCTTGGAATACAGCTCCAAATGAACTGCTAGCATAACTTCAGAAATGTCCTTGAGGTATTTAATATATATTAATTTAACAGGTGATTTTATGTACAGGTGGAGAGCCATATAAATACCCAGACTTAGTTATAAATATTAGATTTAATCTTGGTAAGGACACTTAAAATAAAAGTGAAATATAGGTAGGCATCAATTCCTAGGTCACCTAATTAAGTGGCATCCTTGCTTTGTAATTTTTATTGTGCTAAACAAGGAATGTGTATACTAATTAAGATGACTAATAGTTATGTTCAATCTAATTATAGCGCTGCCAGGAGGCACTATAATAGTTAAGGGTCTATCAATGTTTCTACTACAAAATCTTGGTCTTAGTGGTGTACAGCTTAGCTATAATACTGGACTTGCTGCCTTACAATGTGGTAGAAGATTTCACACTGTATGTACTGTCTTGATTTGAATTATATTTGTTTACTTGAAAGGCATCTTTTTCGTAGTGTTTGTTTGAGATAGAAGGTTCAAAGTAAAAATACTGTTTATTGGTTTTGAAGCACACACAAGCAAACTTCAAAAGTTTACATTGCAACTTGTTCCATTTGCATAAATATCAATATTTGATTGTTTATTCGAGTGGAATGTTCTATGTTAGCAAAACTGAATGGGAAATCTGGCAGGAGCAAGATCTGGGCAGAGCTTTAGGTTCAGTATTTTTATCTGAGATGGTTCAGACTGGCATAGATTGGACGATTTACTCTTCATTTTATATGCACAGAAGGCGATGCCTTTGTCTTTACTCAGGCAGAAATGGGAGCAAGGACTGCAAAACATACCTGGGGCTCACAGAGGCCCTGCTGCTCCACTGGGTGTAGGCGTTAGGTACAGGATGGGATGTTTTGAAACTGAATTCATCAACAGATCAGTAGCTATTATGTCGTGTCCTGTCCTGAATGGAGAAGCTCCTTGATAGAATTAACTTTTTACCATGAACTTTTTTTGTCATGGTCTTTTGAGGACTCTAAAAATTGACAAAGATGAAATAGATTTGGTGAAGAATGGTAAATATGGATCCAGAACAATGTATTTAAAAGATAATAGCCTTTTCTTTATAAAGACTGCAATATGTCTCATGAGAAATCTGTTTAAAACTATTATTACACAAATGCTGAAAAAATTATTTCAGTTATAGATGCTGTATGTCTAGAGAACAGCAGAAATATACCATGTCTTCTCAGAAATTAATATGAGAGAGATGAGTTTCTTTTGGTTGGATTGTGTGAATTTTGATGTGGTGAAAATGCAGGACAGGTTGGACAAATCTCACTTTAAAATAATCTAAAACTATGTTACCTGGTGCATCTGTGGCAGAGCTGTGTTTTCTCTCTAACAAGAATGATATTTTTGACCTGAATTTTCAGGGTAGTCATTGTACAACTATATTGGGTGACAGAAATGATGATTGTCAGGTATGCCCTGGTGTGCTTCAGTACCGCTTATGCTGGAAAACTATCTGCAACATAACATCACTCCAAATGAACACTGTCTCTGTAAATACCGTGGGACTCATTAAGAGCCATGTCTTGGCAATTAGCAGTTTCCAAGTGGCAACGGTGAGTGAGGATGTTTCACGAGATGATACATCCATAGGATATTTCATGAGCTTCCAGAGTAAGAGAGAGACAGCAGGGCTGAGGCAGTAGTGTTTTCCTCTAGGCTGAGAGTCACAGCTCAGCATGGTCAGAAAATTAGTAGAAGGATTTGCTTTTTGTCACCAAAATGCTCACCTGGAGCATCACCGTGCCAGAATCTGACCCGCCGTGAAGGGGACCAACTTAGTTTATTTTGTGCTTCTGGCCTCATTGGCTGAGGCCAGGCATGTTCCTTCAACCTTCAGCTCTCGGGGCACTCTCTTAAGTGCCAGTCCGCCTTCTACCCCTTCTCCGAGAGCTTCTCTGAGAGGTCCAGGCTCAGGTCTGCCTGTTGGTTTTCTGCGGACACCTAACACAACTCATCCCATCCACTGAGCATCTCTGGCTGCTGCTCAACTCAAGGTGATTTTTTAAAATCATCCTCTATTTTATAGCTTCCTCCTCCTCCAAATGGAAGCTCCCACAAACCCAGCAAAAGCAGTTTATCAGCCTTGGCTGCTTCCTTGTCCCAGGTGTGGTGGTACCTAGTTATTAACTTAAGTACATGATAGCAAACATTCCGGATGCCCAGTGTTTACAATAAGGCTTTTGCATCATGATACAAAGAGACCCTTTTCTTTCACCCTCTCAGAGATCAGAGTTAATATTTGGACCAGGTTGACAATTTGTGTTTAATGTTACCTTTCGTATGCTTCTTGGTTGCTAGAAAATTTGTCACCCTTGTAAGTGTTAGGTGTTTCATTCAAGAGACCATTGAGAGAGACAACGAAGAACAAAAGAATGCAGGATAAGCAAAAGCCTCTTAAAATGAGCTTGGAAATTTACCACTGGCCTTTGATCCCTTATGGAGTTTCTGGTGCTGCACAAAGGAAAAAACATATAGTCTTAGGAAATAGTATGCTGCCTGAAACATGAAATGTGTAGCATGTTCTGAATATTTTTTGTGTTAACAGCAAGAGATTAGATAATTTTTTTTTCAGTGCTATCTAAATAAGCAAACGGAATAAAGACTTCAAGCTGTTCATCTATATCTATCTGTAGTTTACTATCTATACTATATCTATCTATAGTTTACTATATCTATCTATCTATAGTTCTCTTTTAAGCTGGTATAAGACTGGATGAATCTCCTCGGTCTTCACTAACGTTCTTTTTCTCAAATCAGCTGTGTTTTTTGAACAATGGTGTATGGGGATAGACACATTCACAATATGGTTTTAGCCGATTTTATTTAGAATGATATTTAATAGTAGTTTTCAGCAGTCTTTGCTCCTGCTGTTTTTTGCATTTATATGCATTTGTTCTGAAAGTAGTCAAGAATCCACCAAATATAAGCTGTGCACAGTGAAGGAAACTTTTGAAATCTATAGCCATAGCTTTTAAGCTGAAATAAGAATAATGACTACACAAGCAACAGCTTATTTGAGATATATATAAACTGTGTCTGCACATATATGCACGTAAACATATTTTGCATATGTGTGTCTGAGATTTACTTCCTGGTACATTTGTTACCTGTTAAATTAATGGTTTATGGAATTTTTTACTCACAGGGTTCAAATTCACCTTGATTTGTGGCATTTTGTTATACTCAAAGGTTTATTGAGTGTGATTTTGGGTAAAACACACTTGCTAGCTGTGCAGCAAAATGAGTGTGTCCAAACAGTTGAGGGACTGTGCAAGAGGGCTGGGCACCGGGTCCTCCCATGCTTGGCAGGGTCATGGGCCTGTGCAAACTCTTCACCGAGCTTGAGACATGTCCCATGTTTTAAACTGTTCCCCAAAAGTAATGGGACTTCAGGCATGATGGCCAAGGATGATTTGTAAAATCTCCCAGCATTTTACAGTATCTCTTTAGCAACTCAGTGCCCTGAATCCGGAAGGGACTGATGCTTAGCTGTTAGCCAGTAAATACAACTCCTGTTCAGAGTCAGGGAGAACTTTCATGGGCCTGTTACCACACAGCTGCGGCCAGCAGCCCCGTGCGGTGCCGTACACCATAGTCTGTGCTGGGGACGGTGCAAGGATCAGTGCCTGGACACTGAAGCAAAGTCAAGCAGAGTCGGGCTCCTTACTCCAAGAGCATCTTCTAAGTGCTTTTATCCCTCTTCCCCAAGAGATAAGAGACCTTCGGATGGGACGTTTCTTTTAGATGTGCATAAACCAAAGTAACCAATACTGTCTTTAATACAGTATTATTTTATTTGTTCCCTAACAGTCTTTAGCTTAGAATATGCAGGTGTGGGCATCTCCTGCTTTGGTATACACTCCTTGCTCTTATTTTGACAGACCACAGCAGTCTGGTCATAACATTCCTGAATATGGAGGTGTTTTTAGGCAACATATATTCTGATTTTAAAGTGCCTGTGTTTGGTTCAGGTTGGTCTGTGCGTTGCAGTTAAGTGGCGTTTCTATGATGTGAAAAATCTTGCTCTGGTGTGTCTCAGAAGAAAAATTCAGTCTTTAGAAATCCTGCTTCGATCTTTCAAAGAGATATTCTAATGGTTTCAAATGAGAGGCTTAGGAGTTTGAGAGGTAGGTGTTTTCGCAGCCTGTCTCGGTGCCTATCACTTCACTCCTGAATTTCATTTGACATGCCTCACAATTAAGTATAATACAGCTGTGAGAATGTAGGTCAGCGGTCTCTTTATTCCAAGTATGATTTGTTTTCAAGGGAAAAAAAAAAAACAAACACACCAAAAAAACTTTAAAGGAACTGAGAGAGAACAAAGAGCAAAAGAATTACTTCAAAACAAACTTTTAATGAAGCTTTCTACTACACACTTAAAGAACAGGTATTATGTTTCCTGGGGCACTATTAACATAGCTGAATTAGCTTTATGTGCTGCCACTTTATCCTGAGACTCTCCTGATTATCATGAATTTGCTATATGCCACTGTTCAGCATACTAAAAGTCTGCTGGAAAAATAGATCCCAAGACTGTGAGGGACCCAGGGGCTGCAGATGTGCTTTCTTAAAGAAGGTGTCTCTGCAGACTTTATAGTCCAGCTTTTATAGTAATTCCACTTCAGTTGTGTGCCCATCTGCATGACCTATCTTTAATGTCCCTTTAAAATCCTCACACTCTGGCACAGCTGTCCAGAGACTCATCTGTGGTGTGATACAAGCAGAAGGGTTTCCCCTCTGTCTCATGGAGTGTGTGGGTGTGAGATCAGCATTGGATTCCCCAGGGCAGCTGCTCTCATACACACCTGAATCAGCAGAAATTGCCTGGCTTATGAGGCATTGAATTTAAAATTCAGTTTCTAACTTCCCCTAAGACCAGGATTACCCTGGAGGCACGCAACTGATTATTTTTCCCTTACAGCAGTGCAGGCCAACACAGAATGGCCATAATGGAAGACATGAAAATGCTAAACATTAATATTTGGCATGTAGAAGCTGGTATTAAGGCCCCATTATGCAAGACAGGACACAGAACAAAAGCACATTCCTGTGAAAAACACTGTACTTTCACTCTTTAATTGTGAGAAACAAAAGATGACTGTACCAAATAGATGAGGGGGTTGGAGGTAGCAGTGAGGCAATGGTTACTACAGTGAACAGCAGCCACAGCCCACCAGTTGCCTAACATCATAGCAGAAACAATTTTGTGTAGTTTGAGAGCAACTTCCAACCGTTTGCTTCAGCAAAAAGCCACATTTTTGCATCTTAATCATTACTTGGTCAGTTTTTTCATTCAATGATTGTAGAAATTAACCTGAATATGTATTTCCCTGGTCCCTGGCTTGGTGCTAGAACAGAGATTAGGGATGAGTAAGCACTTTGTGAGGAAGGAAAACTAGTGTGAAATTTAATTTCACCCTTATGTGGGGCTTACACCACCTCCCACCCCCCCAAATAAACTATGCTTGTATTAAAACAAAGTGAAAAATACATGTGCAACTGATAGAAAACAGCATTCAGACAGCTGATTACTAGATTGATTGGAACTGAGATGGATTGTCGCTGAGATGGATTAATTGATTTTCCTGCATTTGGCAGGAGCAAGGTCTGTCATAACAATTCTTAGCACTTCACAAACATTAACTAATCATTCGCCCTCTTGCTGTCGGGTAGTAATTTTGTTTTGTATACAGATGGAAAAAACCCAGTGGCCAAGGATGAGTTACTTGCCTCAGGTGAAGCATCCTGCCAAAAGTGGAAGCGGGTTACCACTGCGTCTCAGCACATGGATGCCATGAGGAGCCCTRTGTCTCGGTGGACCTGGGAGTTTTGATTTCATCCTGTCTTTCTGGGATACAGAGGCCAGATTAGACTGAGGTGTCTGCAGAGCTGAATAGATATATTTTCTGTAAATGCTGTCTCCTTTGCCATAGGAATGAAGCCTACAGCTACTTTCCTAATTAACAGCAATCATTGATAAAAGTATTATGAATCCGAAAACACAGTGAGATTTACCTAGCCTTTTCAGTTTTGGACAAATACATAACTAGTATGGAAACCCGATGTTTCTCCCACCTGTAATATTATCTTTCATGTCCTCTTCTAACTGTGAAAACAAGATTAAAATAGATGGCCTTATAAAAGCCTTACAGCATTGAAGACCAGTTGTCCTGGACAATAGAGTTTACTTTCTTCATTGGATAGGGCCAATACAAATTATCAGCAAGATCAAATACAATACGTCCACTAAGAGTCTCATCTCTGCCTTGCTTTACACTCTTTCTTCCTTTTTGGGCTGAGGTATTAATAAAAAAATGGCAAGCTAGAAATCAATGTCAAATATAAAAAGTGTTTATTATCCATGTGAAACCTAATACTGCATTTCCTGCAGTGGCAGTAGTTGATTGATGAGGCTGACATGTAGAAACATTCTCTTGTTTTGACAAGTTTGATAGAGCCTTTGACTTGATATTTTTTTTCCTGATGGATAAAAAGGAAACAGGTGTGGCAGCCTTAATAGATACAGAATTTTTTGGTATACTGTCTGCTAAGAAATGCTGATCTTTGGAAATAAAAATCTTTGAGACCAAGTAGCAAGCTTTCTCTCCAGCTTCCCTTGGGATAGCTTTGCATACTTTCACTTCTGCAGCATCATTTCCTATCCTTCCATACCAATGGCATGTATCCTTCTGCCAGCCAGTACATAGCAGTAAAATCAATTGTTGTTTTACTACCTTTACAATCCCTGAATTTTCTTACAAATATTAATTGAGAACCCCCCTTCATTCCTTTGCGCTCCATCACATTGCCTTCTCTTATAGCCTGTCTCTCCAAAGTAAAGTTGTAGGCCAGTGTGCTGCATTCAGGATTATTAGTGTCAGTAAAATTTAAATGGTGAGCACTTGGTTTCACGTGTACTGCTGTTCCTGGAGATCTCTACATTCAAAGTGCTTGGGCACTTTTGCATGTTACAAGGAAAAGAAAACTAAACCAGTTAAATCAGGCTTTGTTTAAAACAAGGGATAAAATGAGAGAGAATTACAGAACTAGTTCTTAAATTGAAGATTTATATCTTCTTAAAACCTGGACTTCAAATATTAGAAGCACAAGGCCCAGTCCTGCTAAAGCCTAACAACACACACTGCTTAAGGTAGAAGTGTTAGTGCTACTTTCATTAAGTGTTAGATGCGCTGCCAGGTTGGTGGGATTAATTCACCCCAAAAATGAAATGACAGCTTACAAACCAGAAAGTTAACGTGGTCATCAAAATGCTGAGAGAAAGAATATATCTGACATTACCTTATTTGTATTTTCTCCCCTTATCCATAACTAATCAGGGACAAAATTTGTAGTTGCTATCTCCTCCTGTGTTGTTTGTACACCCATCTCCCGGTGAGGAGTAGGGGGGGATTTGGCCAGCTCTGCTGATGGGCTTGCAGATGATGGGCACAAAGATGATGGCCCATTTCCTCCATGAGATTGGAGGGAGGTAGGGGCCAGGCACTGTGGAAGGGATCAAGGATGCTGGCTGAGCAGGCATGGGGAAAGGCAATAGGGAGCAGCCAAGTCTGGAGACATGGACAGAGCTAGTCATTACTGTGTTGTGTTTTGATTGTTAGAAAAGCCAAATGTCTGTGAAGAAGAAGCTCAGGTTTCTTACGTTTTCTGTAGTTGTGGAAATGTGTCTGCTTTGGGCTCTCATTCACTTCTTTTTAGGCAATGAGCCAGCTGAGGGAAGCTGGGGTTGTCATTCAGAGGCAACTGTCTCACGTGACCTGGACTTTTGGCTACTGGGTCAATATTTTTGGGATTTTGCTGTAAACATGTTAGAGGGACAACAAGCCGCATAGTTGGAAGATGAAAATCACCCTTCCTAAACCATGACAAGCTGCTTTGAAATGACTGCTGCCACAAGACTTAGGGACACAAAGCACATTGGGGTTCAACAGTGTCTTTAGAAAACAACTGTATTTCTGAAATGTCATGTTGGCAGCATTACCGTAATGGCTTGAAAGTTTTCTAGCTTGCTTTGGTGGTCAAACTGACCACAGCTACATCCTACATAAGCAGCTCAATGAAGGCATGTATTCAGGCTTGCTCTGCCTGTCTTTGGAGCTGGGTGATTTCAGGGTCTATGACAGGTCTATAAAATATGGGGCAACCCTGAAGTTGAACTAACCTAGTTCATAAGCCAGGCAAACTAGTATCTTGTTAAAATAATAGCATAGTGAATTAGAGATTTCTACAAAGATCTGGAACTCTACRATTTGAATTCCTATCTGGTTTGGTTTGAACAGCTATAAATGAAACTAATTCAGAGGAAGTGTCTTTACTGATTAAAAAAAAAATCAAAATAACTTGGTACTATCAGATTTATCATTAACTTTTGTCATTTGCTTCTAAAGGAAGCAACACATTTTACCCTGAGATAGATCACATTTTATCATGTGTGAACTCTGCCAGTGATAGGGTATCTGTCATGTCTATGAATTCATGAAGCACCTGTAGATTTTGTTTGTCAATAACTCCTCTGGGCTCTAAAAATATATATTCTTCGAGTCTTTGCAGCCCAGCATGTCTGGCTGTATGCTTCCTGCCACAACATGAGAGTCCAGAAATCTCAGTGCTGATGTAATGATCGCTGATACTCTTGCTTTAAAAAAAAGGAATAAACAGTAGAAGTGAAACAGGAATGATTATTGAGATAATACCATTTCTATGTTACTTCACCAAGAGCCAGACAAAGATGTCTGCTCTGTGAGCTTGAGTCAGTAGCTGGAGGTGGACACCATCAGTAGGGAAGCCATGGGCAGCYGCTGGAGATAATCCAGCCTGTGAAGGAAGAAACAGCTGAGCAGGGCTGGAAAGGGATAATGAGACTTCTGGAGAATGTGTTGCAAAGATGAGTCACTTAAAGTGGTCCATGTGTCCACTAGAAGCACTAGCCCCAGCTCGGACTCTAATCACATCCTGGGTAAGGATTTTAAATGTCCTGAGCTTGGATGAGAGGCATTGGCTTCTGTGGTTTAATATGATTGTCTGGGAGCTAAAACTGGCTCATAGAATTCAAGCTCAAATGTGAATTTCTAGGAAGTCCAAAAATTAGATGGTACAGCCTGGCTTTCAGACTGGGGAGGCAACTCCAGGTGATGAGTCACAACATTTTTTTTTTTATTTATTTTTTTTTTTAATTTAGGAAAGGAGTACACTTAATGTTAGCAAGTTTTGCTGTTTTCTCAAGAGTTAATTTTTCTGCCCTCATTTTCCCTTAAGTTTATTCCAAGTTATCTTAATCACATGCTATAAAGTAATTAAAAAATATAGGTCTTTAGATCCTTCCCTCAAAATGGCTCAGAAGGGAGTATGTGGGTCAGGGGAACGTTGGCACCAGAGTCTCGTCAGACTGTGACAAGATAAATTATTCCACCGTTTGTGAGAGCAGAATATAATGAGGTTTGACATAGTGAAAACTGAAGCTCATTCTGTGACTGAAATTTTACATATAAGGGTGGTTTTGAAATATCCCAAGAGGTGTTTGTGCAGCTGTTTAATACTACGAGTTTTCTTTATAGATGCTTAAACAGTCAGGCTTGCAGGAGTGTCTGATATAGCTGTGGCACAATGAAAGTATCAGGGAAGCAGGAGGCTGATCCAAAATTATCTTTTTGTCCTGCAGATGTTCAGGGACTAAAAGAAAAAAAACAACACAGAGTGATTTTGCTGAATAACCCAGAGCCCCTTGGCTGAATAGAGGGGATCTAGATTAAAGGCCTGGCTGAGTGTTCGAAGGTGTAGGCTCTGAGCAGAAACACTATTCTCTAACAGAGGTCCCTTTCCCAAGATGATCTGTCAGAACTGGTAAATTGGGGTGAAACATGGCAGGTGAGCAATAATTTCTGCGTGTAACAAAAGCCTAGAATCTGACTGAAAACATTTCAGTTCACTGCTGAGAAATGTTTGCTAGAAAGAGGAGCGCTAATGATTTCAGCACGCACATAAGCGGGCAGACAGTTTCATTATCTGTTAGTTCTGCCCATTTTTGTGATCTGCAGATTTGGCTTCCGCTGATGGGAAATATCTTTTTTCTGAAAATGGAGAGCAGATGCTAATGTGTAGTTAGTAAAACATATCAAAACCATGTCTGAATTTATAGATATCAACTGCTAGCTGGATCAGGAGAGCTGCAGCTCCAAAAGGAGATCAGTCAGCAGCCAAATTCACGCTGGAAGAGGGTTATCCTGTGAGCAAGTCACTAGAGGGCAGCCGGAGCCGCGCAGTGCTGGCACGCTGCTGTGCACAAGTACGGCTGTGGCACACATGGGCTGGACATGCAGTGTGTGTGCCAGCAGAAACACCCCCTTCCATCACGCTGCGCTCACCCCTGGGCCAGTCCTGCCACAGCCTGGCTGCTTGTCATGGACAGTCATTTCTACTGTTCATTTCTCCTGTAATGTCACCCTGAGTTGTGAAGACAGGCAGACATAAACAGTACGTTCAAACTTGACCCATATGTAACAGATACCCAAGAAATGTCCCAGTGTGGACTGAGGACATGGCATTTCTGGGGAGGTGATGCCTCCTCATCGTCCTCGGAGAGAGACTCATGTGGGAGCAATAGCCTTTTTTATTAGGAACAGAACCAAGGTCTGTCTGCCTAGCCCACAATTTTATACACACACCAGGGGAAGATCTGGTTGGCAAATATGTAACTGTGTGATATGTCATCTCCCTCCCCAAGGCAGAATACCACACTCGCAAGAACTGCAAGCGTCCCGAAGCTCTGGTAGCTGTGGATTTTGTGTTGGGCTATGCCAGGAGGCAAGGATGACTTCAACTCCTTGAGTCGTGGGAAATGCCCCATGTGCAAAGCTGCGTTACTCAGACTGTACTTACAGTGGGAAAGATCATGAACTTGATGCCCATGGAGTATCTGGGGATTTTTGAAAGGAAAAAACCAAGTCCACTGTAATATTAGTAACGTGGATAATATTTTTCTGTTCTGCAATTTTGAGTATTGCCTTAATTAATTTTCCATCGTGGTGGCAATATGATCCAGGAGCTGGGTAAAGAGATCCTCAGGAATCCCCACTGGGTATCCTTTAGCAGATGAGATGGGGGAGCACTGAGACCCTGCAGTGCCAGGTTCTGGGAACTGCCTCATGAAGCAAAGAGCACTTTGCCAGTGTCTCCGAGACTCTCGTACCATCAGCTTGTACCAGTCTCATCTCCTCCCAGGGCCACASAGACGAAGCAGAGGAAGAAGCCTCAGCCAGCACCCTACTGGCTCCAAACCAGGGGATGTTGCTTGCACTCCTCTACCGTCCGCCACATAGCAACTGAAGGATGTTTTCAGGATGCCTGAATAAATAACACCCAGGCTCAATTGCAGCTTGCCTAGAAACTCCCCCCAAAACATCCTTCCTGTGTAGTATGAACACACATTCTCAGCGCTGCTCTCCTCACTCCATTCTCCACGACTATGTAACCTTGGTAATCTCTAAACAACTGCTCAGTACTTGCACTGAGAGTCTCTTAAGTGCTGTCTTTACATTAAAAAAAAAAAAAAAAAAAAATTCTTCCCCCCTCTGCAACGCAGGTACCCACCTGTGAGGGTAAGGTTTGGGCTGGGAAGCTACTGTTCTCTGTCCTACTCCTCTACTCTTCCCAGTGATGTTTACATGATAAAGCTAAGAAATAACACCTACATGATGCTTTGAATTTGCCTGCCTGGAAAACTTCTTCCAATCATCTATCAAATGAGTAATAATATTTCTACATCTTCAGCAGTTCCAGACATGTTAATTCAGATTATGATACAGCTGCAGGGCTCTGGATTAGCAGCTTCCCCAGGCAGTGGATTTGCAATTGGACTGTAAAGCAGTTTTCTCAACTGGAGAAAAGACCGGTCAAACAGCTGACTTTTACAGTGCTTCCAAAAAAAAAAAAAAAGAAAGAGGGGGGAAAAAAAAGAGAAAGTTCAGCCAGCCAGTATGGCTTCTTCTGTGCTGCAGATTTGTAGTTCCCTGGGAAGCAGCAGTATAGCTGGTCAAACTGTAATTAAAGCTAAAATGCAGTGTTTTGTTCAAATAAATTAAATGATTCAGAAAAGAAACATTTGCCAAACTCTCCCATGCAGATACTGTTTTTTCAAAACAGAGTTTTAGTTAATTAGCACTTTTTTTAGATAGCCAAGCTTTCTTCCTAGGTGAGATGCTGAACAAGAGTTACTGGCCTCTGAGGAGCAAAGGCTGATGATTATGTTATCTGATCCAGAATATTTCACATGTTAAGGCTGTTGCAAATTACCTTTTTCCATATAAACAAAGTGGAAGCTGTTCCTTCACCTGAGTGACTGGCCTGTGTTATCAACATTGCTTTGTCTTATGGCAGAGAAGTAATTCTCTATTGGGTAAATGCACAGTACAGTAGAGTGACTTGAGCAACACAGGTGACAAAGGAGAACCTAAATGGCATGATAAATAATAAAACCAGACTCTCTCCATGGCTGCTAGTCTCAGTGAAGTAGCCCTCAGCTTTTTCCGTGACATTAGATATTTTTTAAAAATCGAATAGCTCAATAAGTCCCAAAACAAAGGAAAGAAGAAAAAGTCAAATTAAGATCCCCAATAAAATAACTGGAAATGTTTAATAATACAGGAATGCTTGTCACACTCTTCTGATTAGGACTCTCTGCTAGTTGCCCCCAAATGAGCATGTAGACGAACAGTTTGGGATTGGAGCTAGTAGGATGCAGAAGGTCCGGACACCAAGAGGGTGGGGACAGTTCCAGAGCAAGTTGTGCTTGAGAGGAGAGGCAGCTCTGACAATGGGCTCCAGGAAGCCTGGGACTGGGAATAAAGTGAGATTTTAGGGGTTTTGTTATTAAATATAACTGTGAGTAACACAACGGTTACCTTCACCGTTTTTCTTGCAGAAATGAGGCATGTTGAACTGCTTCCAGGTAGCAGATGGTAAGGATCCCACTTTCATGTTGGCTAGATCTGCGATTGACTGGAAAGCAGCTTTTCCTCTGTGTTGTAGGATCTGTCATGAGAATTCTCAGACAGAAAAAAAAATACTGAAATTGAAAGACTAGTAAACAACTTCCGCTAGTCCTGGATGGGGAGGTGGATCCTGCCTCAGCGAAGTACTCCAGCCCATCTCTGCTCAGAAAAACACTCAAGTATCTACTTCCACACTTGCTGATTTGGAGCCGTAAATTCAAATGGCCTTTTCATAACTTCCTGTTTTTCTTTTTTATTTGTATGTTGACAGAGTCTTTCTTCATAGACATACTTCAAAGTAAGATAGGAACGTATCAGCATTTCGTGTCTGTTATCAAGACAGTCACTTCCAGCTGATGGTCCTTCCACTATTTATCAATGACTGATCTAAGTAACCCATCTTCTTGAGTCAGCCATGTTGGAGCCAACAGGAGAAAAAAAAAAGTAGCGCTCAGACTTTCTGCTTGTCTCTACAAAGTGTTTGAAGTCATTATCTGAGCCATGACAAAGTAAATGCTGCTGATTGTGTTGTGCTTTGTATACTTGACATTCACTGTCCAAGGCCAATGAGAGGATTTCCCAGTAAAAATTATGGTTGCCCACCAGTCAGGCTTTGCTTGACAGTCAGTTTGTCTAAGAGGTGTTTCAGTTCGGGATTTGTAGTTCTCTTAACTGTACTTCAGCCATGGTGCTGGCAAGCCTGTGATGCTGACTGGTAACTGATGAGATAGCAAAGGTAATAGCCAAGGCAATTGGCAGAATTTTAGGGGCGATGGCAAAGTGTTTATGATTTTAAATGGCAAAATGCGTAAAGTGCCTATGGCTCTATAAAGATTCTGAAAGAATAAATAAAATAAATTGGACCATCTGGCACTCACAACCTTCTATGTAGTCTTAGCCAGCAGTTCATAGGAAATTGAAACACGATAATATTGTGTGTCTCAATGGTTGTTAGGAGTGATCATTGTGAAACACGTGTAAACACTGAACTGGCATTTCTGGAAACAGCAGTGTATGCAAAATTGACAGAAAATCACAGTGCTCTGGGGATCAGAATAACTGGAAGGAGAGCACCAGCGAGCCTGGAAAGACTCTTGGATCTGCAGGACAAGTAATGGCTAATGCAGAATTGCTGGCTCCCTATGCCAAGATGCTGACAGGCTGAAGTGCTGCTGGAGATGTGGCACTGCACTAAGCCATCTAATTTCTTGCAGTCTGTGGGTTTTGATAGGGCTGAGTAACATGATGCTCTGTTTCCAAATTGCTCATTGTCACCCTTCAGAAAGGCCAGTTGTCAGAAGGTTGTAAAGGGTGCTTTGAGTAACAGGCTCTGGTGATTGTATTAGCAAACTCTTATTGTTTCATAAGTGCTAATGAGTAAATCATGGAGAGAGCTTGTATGAACAGGCATCTTATTTAACAATTTATAACCTATTGACCACTGGGTTTATTTGATTTGAAAATACAATGCGCTTCTCCTCCCAGTCTCATTTTTAAAATTCTTGGCCTATGCGCAATAGATCTCAAATACTTTCTTCTGTATTTGAACCTTTTCATAACATCAACTTTTTTTTTTTTTTTAAATCATAAATGTCAATTTTAAGATTGAAGAGGAAAACAGAGTAATTGGAAACCTTTATTAAGCTCTAGTGCTTGATGTATTCATTTCCTTGTTCAGGTGCATGGAACTTATGAAAAGTTGGAAAGAAAGCTCAGAAGGATGCTGCCCAATTTGTGCTGAATAGATATATTTGTTTTGTCACCTACTTGTTAAGTTAATGAGACTAAACATAAATTGTGGAAGAAATGGACAACCCTGAGCTTCTAGTCTGGCTGTCTATAGTAGGCAAGCAAAGCTTGTTTTCATCTGAGCAGCAACTTGAGATATAATGTCTACCTCAAAATATATCAGCATATTGATGCTGGATTTACCCTTATATGGGACTATTTGACTTGGAATATAAAACAAAAGGTTCAGCTATCATTTTAAAGTGGACAGCCATAAGGACCTCAAATAACACGATCAAAGAAAGAGGCTGTGAGACAGAAGAACTTGAGCTCCCTTGATAGGAATTAGAGGCAAAATTCACTGCATGCCAACACAAACCAATGGGATGGATTGGTTTTGCTCCCTTGTAGTGGAGTTGTGGCACATGCTTGCACATTAGTGGCATGTCTAAAGAAAGAGGTTTTATTTGCTTCCTTTCTTTTATCTATTTAAAGATGACAATCATGGCTGAGACTTGTAAAAGGGCCATATCCCCACCCTGGATCCTTTCTGCACTTTGTGACATGGAGAGAACCTTTCCTCCCAGGCCCTGACTGTGCAGGATCCAGAAATGCTTCTCAGCGGTAATAAATTGTTACCGTATTTCTAAGTATTTCATGTTGTAGTTCTAAAGAAAACTCTTTAAAGTACGATGAAAGCAACACAAGTCAAGCTGATGCTTGCAGCTGGAATCCCTGACATAAGGCCATAAGCACACGCAGAAGTGAGGAGAGCCAAGCTTTCATCCTGCAGTTCCTTCTTTTGGGAGCAGAAGTGGTTGATATCCAGTGGTTTTAATAAAATTAATCTCTGGATAGGACTCATTTAATCTAGCTTTTTCTGCCTAGAAATTAAGTGTCTGGTCTTAGCTACATTCAGTAGCCAGCTGAGAGAGATAGGAATCTCTAGAGACCACTTCGTTCCACCTTGTTAGATACCCGTCATTAAGTGAGCTGAGAGGAGTCCCATTCATCATCATGTTTTCTGAAGAACCAAACTGTTGATATCACAAGACTTGACTTAGTAAACAGGCTTGATTGTAGATAACATTTGAGTGAAAACATTTCATTTAACTCAATAAAAGTAGAAGAAAATGATTTTTTGGAAGGACTTAAAACCTCAGCTTTTGTACACAAACTTAATTGAAAGACTTATTTTGCTCTGCTCTAAATGAAAATAAGGTTCAATTGTTTCTCATATGGCAGGTTCTGCTGAAACTGGATGTGAAAAATTCCCATCTTCAGAAGCTGAGGAAGAACCTTTTCAATTTCCAAATTAATTGGGCTTGATTGTTTTTGTGCCTTTTTCTTTTTCTTTGTTTCTACAGTCAGTCTAGTGAGAATTATTGACGGGGCAATGTGGTGTTGAAAAAGTAGTCATAGCCAAGGGATCTGAAAGAGATATGTTTTATTCAGTGTCAGGCTTCTGCCTGCTTGGTTGCATGTAACATGGGACTCTGAACAGTGCTGTTGACAGTAGTCAACAAAACATTACACTTTGGCCTTAAAATGTAGAGTGCTACACTTCAGGAAAAGGATTTTGAATACTTGTTTTTATAGGCACATACCAGTTGAGATTTTGTTTTCCAAAGCTAGTAAAGTGGCTAAATTTGGGTGGATTTTCCTGGAGATGGCAGAAAATGTTCTTGCTCTAGTGCCACTAGTTGCCAAAGCTTTGAGTTGCGTTCTCAATTGCAGAGTGGGTAGAGCCAAAYGAGGCAAAGGTTGAAAGCTTTTTATTGTGGGCAAAGCAGCGTACTGTTTCTTCATTTTAATTTAGAAACAGCTGTATTGCTTTAGCTGAAATTAAAAAAAAGATAAAAGAAATTGCTTGAGGCATACGCCCAGCATGTAAACTTTCAGCCTAAATCTTGGCAATGGCATAAATAACTGACAAAGGGCCTTATACTGGAAAGTGTTGGGCAACTTGGATAATGATGACTCTGATCCTTCAGATACATTTAAATGGAAACATCCAATGTCCATTGTTTTACTARGTTTCTTGCTTGCAGCTGGCATTCTTTCTTTTATATAGAAAGAAGTACTGAAGCATTTTGTTTGCTGGAAAAAATAAATTCCTCTATGCTGAGAATTGTGCAACTTGGCAAATGTTGGCAAGAAATGCTAGAGCAACTAACTCTGTTAAATACCCTTTTAAGTTAACTCTGGTTTCTGTATCTCAAACACAATTTTTTTATTTTTCATTTTGAGCCATCATGGACTTTTTTTCCCTCTCCATACAGCTCCCGTACCTTGCATATGACAATAGATCATTTGCAGCTACCAGAAGGTGCTGGTAGCTTTAGTGGCTGTGTCAGATTTTGCTTTCAGTGACTGTAGCCAAAACCCAAGTGCTAAAATTGGCCCTTCAATTTCAGTGGCAAAACCGATATGCTACACGTGAGATCACCAGAGATATGTCCCCAGAGCAGCAAAGGATTCAACCATTTTTGCCATTGCCATCTAGCCATGCAGTGCTGAAAAGCTACGACACTGTCAGCCTGTTGGTACTGCTCCGACACAAAGCTATGGTTTCCTGTTTCACCTCTTGCTGCCTTCACATAATCTTCCGCGTTGTGTGGTGCTTTGGCAATGCATCAGGTGAGATGCTCAAGCTAATGACCTTTGTCTCGAGTCCAGTGCCTGGTATTAGTCTGAAGGGCAGTAATCTGACTGATTGAAGTGGAGCCATTGCCAGTTTTTGTGATACAGGTGAGATCAGAATTTTAAACAGGCAGACAACTGATCAAAATGTGGCTGTTGAGGACCTTCAGCTCTGAATTGCCCTTTCCTACATTTGACTGTGCTCCAGGTAGCCGTCCCTTCAAAGCTGGCTGCTGAGAATCCTTTTTTTCCCATTCTTTAGAAAAGTGTGAGATTGATAGGATGAGAGAAGGGTTAGCTTTTATATCTGAGAGGTGAGGAAAGTAAAGAAGAGCTTGTACATCATTGGCCTATGCATAATTGGTAATTGTCTTTAATGGACACCTTGTTGCTGATATTTTTAAAAACTGTTTTTTAAAAATACTGGTATGCTATTGAAAACTAGAGCTATTTCTAATTATTAAGATTGTATGATCAGGTTTCTCATATTTAGTTGTACCTTCTTGCTTTTTCTTGCTTCATTTACAAAGAGAAGCCGTACACAGCAAAATGCTAATTAAATGTTTGTTTGGATGAGGCAGGGTTAAAACCCCAGCTTGCTGCATGAACAAAAGCTACTGGGTTTTTGACTTAGCAATGTCTGATGCAGGGGATGTTCTTACTCCAAATTCAGTCACCATGGAAACAAAACTTCTCTTTAAGCATGCTGTATCTTTGACGGAGCAAGAGGCTTCTTTTTGGCAGACATTTTTCCATCTTTGTGGATGATGAATACTTCTGGAATGAGCTGCTTTCTTCTATCTCCTCTGAAATGCATTAAGTTTCTACTGTGCAATATACAGTGTTCTCCCTTGAAACAAAGGCACCACTTTTCAATAGGATTCTGAAATCTCAGGAAATCTAAGATGTCTCTTTTCCTCCAAAAACATCTAAAAATCAGAAAGTTCATATGGTGTGTTGGTAAGAATTTCTATAAAAAGGTGCTCTCTCAGAGGTAGACAAGTATCAAGTGATGTGGAAATTGCTATGGTAACTACTTTTATTGTATTCTTAAGTAAAAAGTCACATAAAACCTGTGCAGACATTAGTGACTAAGTGAAAACTTGCCTAGGGCAGAGCTCACATAACCACTCTCTGCATTGTCTGTCTTACTCCTGGAGTGGGTGCTGTGAGTGCCTGGTGCATGATGCTGTGCATGTTGAGTGGTGACCCAACTGCTCTGGAGTAGCTCTTGATGCTCCTGCTAAAAGGGCTGATCATGAACCACAGCCTGAATAATTGGCATGAGGAAAGCAAATGCATAATGCTAGGCACTACACAGCTGATAATGTACAATACTAAATATATCAGACCCTGCCTCTTCCCTCTCCAGTGTTATGAACCACTGCTCTGCATCTGATGTGAAGAGAATGTCTTAATTTTTCAATCTGAAGAACCACTGATAAATACAGCCGTGTCCTTCCAGCAGTAGCTGTGATGCCTGTAAGGGTGACATGGAAATGGGGACAGACAGTAATGGGACTGTCCATCTCTGGAGGGGTTCCCACCACTTGGGGTCAACTTTGAATGGGGAGAATAGCATACAAAAAAAAAAAACAAACCCAAACCTTGAGAAGGAGTAGAAGTGCCCACCTTAAAGTATTTTTTCATTATATGGAGCTCACACTGCAGTGGTTTTCGTTCAACTCAGTATCACTGCTCTGTGGAGAGGAACATCTCAGACCTTCAAGACATCAAAAAATGTGTGTCTGCTAGGATTTGTGTTACTAATCCTGAGGTTTGTTAATGGTCACAGGCACACTCATGAAGACTCTAGAGCTGAATGTAGTAAATCAGTAGTAAAAAGGCTGAAGGAAGTAATGGTAGGATTTTAATTGCTTTATGGCGATTGGTAGAATCGGCATTCCTGGACCTTAATATAATAAGTACTATGTGAAAGTTAAAAGGAAAAGAACCAGCTCTTGGTCCAAAGCTTTATAAGCCAAACACAGGTTAAGCATCCCAGGGTGCATGGGAGGAGGATTGGTGCTGGT
Source organism: Phoebastria nigripes (assembly GCA_035582835.1). Taxonomy (NCBI): domain Eukaryota; kingdom Metazoa; phylum Chordata; class Aves; order Procellariiformes; family Diomedeidae; genus Phoebastria; species Phoebastria nigripes. Next base: position 349,266 of record JAYKAV010002986.1, read on the forward strand.
TGATGCAACATGCATTTGGGGAGCCCATTTTCTTGGCTTCTCAGATCGTTTTGTGGTGGTGGTAACACAGGAAACAGAACTGGTAAATTCTAGCAGGTCCTTTATAGCAGGATCTGGACAGACGTGTCAGCTTTCAAGTGTCATTTGTGTTTGAAGAATCGAGTCATGAATTGTTCGTATATGGTTAGTACACTGTTTAAAATAGTGAAAGGCTTGCTTTGAACATACTTGTAAGTCACTACATGTTTGCATGTTTTACCTCGTCCAGAAAATTATTCATGCCTGTTACCTGCTTAAAGCTCTGTGAACAACCTCTGTTAACAAGCTACAACTTCACATTTTTAATGTGTGACATTTTGGCTTTTTGTACTAGATTTTTTCAGACAATTTTGCAAGCGGAAGAGGACTTGATGTTTCTTAAAGGATTATAGGTTTTGGTTCACTGACATCATCACCCACTGTGCCCATTTGATATCAGCTTTGTAGCAAGATGCTTGAGGACTTCAGGTTTAGGCTGGAAGGTCAGTGTCTGTTAAGGTTCAGGATAATACCAGTTGTGACAGGGCCCTGCTCTGAACAAAAATCTCCAGGGCTGCCCTAGCAGAGACCATTAGAAAGAAGCAGATGTGTATCAGTGCTGTTTGGATCGCTGCAGGTATAAATTCTATTACACAGCAAAAAGGGTATCTCCGTACCTATTTCCAGCACAGTTGCATAATGAAGCGTAGGGTGGTTTCAGAAATTTCCTTTATGGAGAGCTCTTCTTTTGTGTCTCTAAAGTTATGTCACCTAAAGCTTTGACATCTCACTGCTGCATTATAGATACAAACCATGAACTTATTGTACTTATTGTATGGTATTGTCCCATGTGTTCCCCGAGGGGGAAATTACTCATTGTCAGCTAAAGTCTTACACTCCTATTGGAGGTTCTTCCTACTCATGTTTTTGCTCTGTGGAAGAGTCTTGCCTACTAGCAACTTCACAATAGAAAGAAAGTTCACAGTAAGGTTGGATGATGTCAGCAAGAGGTCTGTGCTACATTGCTGTTTGGCTTTGCCAAATAATACATTTGCCAAAGAAAGTCTTCTTTGTTATGAAGAATTTGGGGATAATCTGTAACTTTTAGATAAAGTAGTACATTGCTCTGTTGGGTGGATGGACTAGTTCGGAACAGACTGTTATTCCTGGAAAAGAGAGACATGTGACAGCCCTGAAGAAAATACTTCAGGGACTGTGAGAACATGGATGTAATTGCCAGTCTGGCAGAATTAAGGAAATGGTCCCAAAAGTATCTGGTTTATGAAAAAGAGCCTACCTAGAAATGCAGGTGATGTAAGCAGAAATGAGTGCAGTGCTTGGAGATATCACTGAAGAAACCTGAGAAATAGTGAGGCTTTCAGAAGCTGAAATGCATCAGGTAAGGAAGAAGAAGGGTCTGGGTAAAAACAAAGTAGGCAGGCCTTTTTTGCATTTGTTTGGATGTTTTACTCTTTTCTATAACTAACTAAAAAACTGGTGCTCAGTGAGTTGGTTGGTCTCCAAAGGCTCCCTATCGGCGTGGTTGAAAGAAGTTGCAGCTGCTGCCAGAGGTGTCCGGGAAGGATGAGCAGGTAGCTGAAATCCAGAGACTTGAGTTTATTCAAAAGGCTAAAGCATAGGGATCCCAGGTCCAAAACCTATTACTTAAAGGGTTCATCTGAAAGAAACTAGGACATAGGTGAAATGCAGCTCACCAATAACTGCRGTGTATATGAAGCACTCTGCAGGATCCTCACCCTGTAAATGGCTTTAAATCGCACAGGAATGTGTGTGCAATTCTTACATTTCAGTGTGCTACATTGGCTCAGGATAGCTGCACAGTCTGTTCTGTGTGCTCCCTGCAAAATTTTGGTACTTATTTGTCCTGTGTTTCTTTAGGAAACTGAGTCGGTGAAAGGAGAAGCCAAAGACTAGAAATCCTGCATTATTCTTTCAGCTCCTTCCATGAGCGGTGTTTGGGTATATTGGCGGTAGGAGTAGGTTTGGAGATTTTCTCTCTCTAGAACTGAGTGACTTGGACTTACAGCATTAAATCCAAAGTATAAACTGTTGTGTTTGCCAGCTTGCAGTAATGAGCAGTAACTGAGAAACGTAGAGTAACTGTGAGAGGCATCAGAGCACATAATGCTCTGACCTTGAAAGACAGTGGAAAGGCTCATGGCACTAAAAATTCATAGAAAGCGTCACCCAGAGACAGAGTCAGGGAGTGCTGCAATAGAAAAACCATGACATTTCTGTATTCAGCCAAGTCGTCTACGAAATGCCATAATGGTGTAGCTTGGTTTCATTGTCCCCCACTTTTACAGAATGTTTTGATTTAATTATTCCAGGTAGCTAGAGACGTCTTCAAGATGTTTGACTTGATTTGTTTGAAAAATGGGTCTGTCTGAATGTCTGTCCCTTGTTACAGTAAATAATGAAATGTGTAAAGATGCTAAAATCAAATTAGAGGCAGACAGACTTCAGCTCAGCCTTCTTGGCTGCAGGCAGGAAGAACAGTGCTATATGCCTTAAATCTGAAAGCCAAAGGGGCTTTCCAAGAAAGTTACTGGTAGAATAATGTAAGAAAAATTACCTATGCTCAGCAGCCTAGCTATTTGTGTATTGAAAATCCCATTCAATATTTAACCCAACTTTTCATTGTTGTATTGGTAAGAAATGCTCATTGGGAAAAGTTACAGTGGAAGATTTTGTACTACAGGACAAAAACAGGCTGCTGAGGTCAGATGCCAAGGCACTGTGACTTTTCTAAATTACTGTGCAAACATAGCAAATAAAGTTATTTTTTATTTGCGTGATACCTTACAGTCAGTATTCAGTGCATTCACGCCCTGAATTAACCGAGCCAGCGTGCATCCCTGGCCACATGTTGTCCTCTCAGTGAGAGAGGGGGTGTCATGATGGTCAGCTCACTCTCGCTGATCTGCCAGAGGGTTATATAGTTTGTATGCAACTATTTACTTGTATTCCTCAATAGTCTGTGGTTGTCACTTCTTCATACCAGTCAGTCATCAGCCTTATGTTTCATGGGTGAAGGGTTATACGTGAAATAAAGTGTAAGAATTTTTTCTGATGCGCATGGCGGAGAGTTAGTGTTTGCAATATACTTGCACAACACTGCATTTGGCAACGTGGGGTAATAGGGTGCCACGTGGAATTAATTTCCTGAAACAATGGAAGCACCTACTTTCTCCAGAGTATTTTTACCACTATTGCAACATTAAACCACTTTGTACAACAGTTGCCGTTTGCTGTAATTCTCTACTCAACAGGCATGCAGTCAGCATGGGCCTGGTACCAAGTGGGTGTGCTCAGATCTGCAGCCACAGGCTTTGGCACCAAAAAAGATAAAGAAACATTCAGGAGCTGCCTGAATCAGTTAGACGGTGCTGCCTGATGTATTGTACAGGGCACAGAAAGCCAGAATTAAAAAGCAGAATGAGCCTCCAGTCTCACTTGTGTCCAAGTTAGTGATTTGGGCATGTTTGTGGGAATGGGAGCAAGGAAGGGTGGAAGGACATGGCATGGTGGGATTTAGGATGCTGGGAATGCTTTGTGTGAATGCCAAAGTGTGAGTCCACACAACAGAATACAGTTCCTTGCTACTAGAAAGGACTGAATCACTTCAGATTGGAGTAGCAACATGCAAATCTTTTTCTAACTTGAATCACAATATAATATTTTGAGATTAAAAAACATTCATTCAGCTTCTCAGCTCCTGAGGTAAGCTGCAGAGGCTGTGGATCTCTCCCCTTCCACATTTAAATCCTGAGGTGCAGATGATGAGCAGCAAAGAAAATGTGTCTGTGGGTTCAGTAGCTGCTTGCTGTTCTCCTGAGTCAGCACTAAACCAACTCCTCAGTGTGGCAGGAAGGAAACCTCTGGGCTGAAATTGCCATCTCTCCTGTAACCTTTTAAATCAAAGCTCCTGCCCTCTCTTGAGCTTTGAGTCCATGGTGAACATAAGCAGGCTTCAGTGGGCCCTGAAGGGGCTTCCAAATTGAGGAAAAATATCAACTTTTCCCTGATTTCCAGAGGGAATTCAGAGTCTTTGCTGGCCTGAAGTGTTGCTAGAGGCTGTTGAACACGTGCTGTTTGTAACTTGGACACTTGTGATTCATGTGAAAAGGGTACAACTTGTCACTGGGGTGGTCTGGCTTTCAAAAATGGATCGTGTGGTTGGTCCTGTGATGGTCAGTGTTCAGAACGTGTCTGTTGGTGGTTGCTGAGGTCTTCTCCAGCCTCTCTGCAGGAAGAGAAACTCCAGTTCTGTCTGTCTAGTAAATGTGCATGTGGGAGTTCAGTTAATTCAGGCACTGTTTGGAAGCCGTAACTTGTTTGGATGAGGCCACTGCTGAGAAGTAGGGCTGAAATCGTGGTCCGTCAGATCCTCCGATGGCAGGTCTGAGTGCGTTAGACTCTTGTTGTTTCCTCTGCTGAAGGCCAGTTTGCCCAAGCAGGGAAGGCCACTCTTCTGGGTAAGTTTGGCCCAAAGTTTTTCTTTTAATGTCTCCAGCTTTTCTCTAATCCCCAAGCCAAGAAACTAACTGAACTTTCAGCCTCTTAATATGAGTGGAGAACATCCTGAAAATAATTGCTGCAAACAAAATTAATCTCACATTGCCTGCAGAACACCCCTGAAGGATTGCTTTCTAAGTGCTTGGAGTTAGATAAGAAATAAGCTCTCTTTAGTGATGTGTGTACTTTCTAAATAAACTCCTTTTAAACAGACTTGCTGCTTAAATCTGTTTATTTACTGTGGCACATTGTGCAGATTATGTTTTAAGGAGCTCAGCAACCAACATCAGAGGTTTTACATAAGTGAGATCTGAGGAAAAATGGGAGTGAGATTTCAAATATCCCATTAATCTTTTCACTTTAGGTCTGAGCCAGCTTCAAATTGCACCGAACTGCTGCCAAGTGTGAGTGAGTTTCAGTCCAAATAAAGGAGACTTGGCAGGTCTGAGCTGCGAGGCTTTGTTTCAGGAGCGTTTCAAGGAGAGGGGAGATTGTGTTTTGGTTGAGACTCTGCCGAAGTGGTGCAGGGCTTCATGACAGCCATGTGCCAGCTGGCCCCAGCTGCGCACGCTGAAGACACACTTCTGGTTTTCACATTTCTTTGCTTATGTTTTTAATCTGCATGTACAGAGGTAGCTGTTAAAATGTTTGTACATGGGAAGTCTGGAGTTAGATGTGACTTAATCCCATGCACACATGCAATTCAGCCTCTGGCGGTCACTGTGATTTAAGACTTCACGCTAAGTCTTCACCTTGATGACAGCTGCAGGATTTTGCTCCTTTTGGATCAAGTTCTCCTGCTCCCATCCACCTACAGTGAACCTGGGTTCCTTATATTGGTCTTCTGTAACATGAAGCCAGAGGGGTTAAAAGGGAATAACTAGAAACACGTGCTGTGAGCATGCTGCTGGCAGAGCTAGGGCCATGAGGCATGTTGTGAGAAGCCGAGGAGTGATCTCTGTGTAGGGAGGAGGATGCAGCTGGTCTGCAATCTCACAGCCTACCCATGATGATAAAAAGGCATTTTTGTTTTTGCTTTTCCTTTTTGGGGCTGTAGACAAAGAGAGCTGTTCCTCTGAGGCTGATTGAGAGTCAAGCTTCGCAGAGGGGCAAGCAGGAGCTGTCTGGAGGGACAAGCTCTCGAGTTTCTGCTGAGGGAGAGGGAGCTCCCTCAATCCAATGTGTTACCAGCTCAGGATCTGTGCATGCAATAACCCTGGAAATACCTCCTGCAGCCTGCCTGCTTTGTGTCCTGCACGATCAGCTATTTGGGAAGTCTTCCCAAACACCCATTCCTTGAATTTTCTTTGAAATAAGGGATGTTATGACTACAGTAGTGAGGAGGCCATGGCTTCTCTTGTCTCYTGCAGGCATAAATCACGGTATCTGCTGCACAGTGTGAGCATTGGCTAATCTTGCCAGGATTTCAGGTATTAGTCTGGAAGTATTTGGCTGTGATCTGAGTGATGACATCCACCTAAGAGTGCTCGTTTGCTGCGAAGCACTTACTGCTTCTGTGGGGTTTGGGGTGACGTGTGTCCAGATCTCTTGCAGAACCCAAGGATGAAACATGGAAACTTTTGGAGTTTTACCAGTCCTCGTTCTTCCTCCCATGTCATGCCCTTCCCACTGCAGTGAATGTTTTCACTGTGGATGTAGGCACTGTTAGTAAAAAAAGTGGTTGAAGAATTACCTAGAAGACACTTGTATTTTTTGCAGACACAATTTTTTGTTAACGTTTTGAAGCCTTCTACTGACTGGAAAGCAGGTTTCGGTGTCTGCACTTTGCCTTGACTCTATGACTGTAGAGCCTCTGCTGCTCTCAGCCTGGCTGCTAACTTTGCTAAGCTAAAGCACTATAAAAAGCTACATAGTTTGGTGCCTGGAGGCCTTTTTCTCTCAGTAGCCTCTGCTTGATTTTAAGATGATCCAAACTTCTTCAAAACACAGCAAAATTATGTAGCTGGATAAAACCTTTTCCAAGAAAGTTTTTGTATACTTCTCCAGCCCAGTGACTTGCGCTTCTTTGTGGGAATGTAGCACTAAGATCCTATTGTTTGTACCTCTGTGCCTCGTAATGCTCCTGGATGTCTCTGGACACCGTTTTCTCCCTTTTTTCCCCCTAAAACTTGGTGGAGAGGAGTTGCTATATTTGGATTTTCCYGCATCCTGAGCGTGCATAGAGTGAATGTAACAACAGATTGTGGAGACAGGGCGGCACATTCTCCCACCCAGAGCTTTCCCACTTTTTGTGGATCTCTGGGGTACCTAAAGCCTTTTTCTGACATTCCTTCTTTTCCCCTTCCGCTGACCTTAGCACTCCTCACACAGACTCAGTTATTCCCTAAAGTCAAGCAAGACAACATCTCTGGTGCCCGTGGTACATATAGAAATCTGAAGTGCACAGCTTTTCCGCACCTACAAAATTAGGCGTTAGCCCCTTTGCATCCCTGTGAAGAGCCAACACTGAAAGGATGATGGAGACTTTGCCATATTATCACTTGTCTGGCCACTTAGCTAAAATCCAGTCCAAGTTTTGCCAAGGCAGAAACTTGGCCATTGCAGCAGCAGATGTCGTTCTGCTGAATTTCTGAATAAAATGTCATTGTGTTTTGGCACAGCAAAAGGCATGTTGAGTCTTGTAGACCAGCCAGCAAGAACAATACTTCTGGCTGGGTACTGTGCAACTAAAAAGCAAGCCCATGTTTTATGTTTGTGGTACCTGGGTCACTTGTCTGCCTCCTCTCATGCCAATCTGTCAGTCTGGCAGGGCTGCCTCTGAGGTTAATCTGCTCTCAGAGAGATTCAGAGCCAAGCGGTGACTTAAATGGACAGCCCATGGCAGGCTTTTTTCACGAGATTGTCTTCCATTGATGCTACACACTAACATCTGCTGAGGCTTGTATTCCTGAGCTGCCACCTCCTCCTTTCCAGTGTTTCTCCATATTTAACATGACAGAAAGGACACTCATTTTCTCATCTGAGGGGGTTTTGTGGGGATCTGTACCTTCTTTGGTGCTAGCACAGACAGGTCGCCCCATGCCAGGTAAGAGGCTCCGCTTCCCAGAGCATCCCGGTTGGGAAGGGGACTCTCCTGTAGAGGAATTTCACCTTGGGTGAAATGCAGAGCAAGCCACAGGCATCTCTTCCATCACTCAACTCTCTCTTGCAGTAAAGGTTTTTTCTACTAAACGCTTTTTTGTTCTCAGAGCAACCTTGGATATGATAGAGAAAAAAAAAGTGCAAAGGTTTCTGCATTGCACACCTAGTAATCCTTGGAAATCCAACTGTCTGTGCTGAGCAGTGTTGCAGCAGCAAAACACAGGCAAGTCAGGAGGTCTGGTCTCTCTCTACCTTTTCATGTTGTGCCAGTGCCACTCATAGCAGCTGCCCTTCACCTCCCTGGCCATCTCCAGCCCTCCAGGATGGCAATCTGCACCCATGAGTGTGTGTGTGCGCCTCATTGCTATATTAGATCCTGAAGAGAAACCCAAAAGTAGAGTGTAAAGTTGCTGGGGGAAGGAGTGAAAATTGCATCCATTTTCAGGGCAAAAGAATGTCAACAACCCCTTCTTGAGCAGCTAGTGTCCAATGAGGCTGAAMTGGTCCTCTCCTTTTGTTCTTTCTTTTTATCTTTTTGATGCTTAAATATATACTGATAAGCCTTGTTTCTTTCTCCACCTTTGGAAAAAAAAAAACCCAGCCTCCACTGAATGCCTGTTGGGAAGTTGTCCCTTAGCAGTGTCTCTTAGTTCAGACTTTTTTTGGCATTTTCGGTCAGCCGCGTGCAATCCTATCCTCTCCAGCTGTGCACTTGTTGGAGTCGTCATTGCTTCTGGGCCTGCGAAAGGTGAGATTCAGCCAAGTGAAAATGCACTGCAGCCAGTGAGAAGCATTACAAGAAGTCATCTTCCGTATGTTGATTTATTTTTTTCTCTCGCAGTGCAACTTGTACGCTTCCTTTCTGCTGCTTCCTTTCTGCTGCTTCCTAAAGAAGACAGATGCATCTTTTTTTCTTTTTTAAAGTTGGAAACTTTAGGAAATGTGTTTTTTGTTTTGCTTGGAGGTAACTAAAAATTGCTACATTAATTTTAAGTCCATTGTTGAATAATAACTGCCTGGAGGTTTGTTACTTGTGTAGCAAGTTGGTGCCTGATGTGATTTTTAAAATGACCAAGACATAAAACCCTGAGAGCAAGAATTTATAGAGAAGAGATAAGAAAATTTTTATTAAGAAGAGAATGAGCTTGCCTTTCAATTTTTTTTTTTTTTCTCCTTAATGTTATCTGGGGCCAAAAATGTCCCAGCATTTGGATTGTCCTGAATATTGGCATTCTCTCAACAGCACTTTCAAGGGCAAATATCTCCTGAAGTGCTGAATAACAGATCTTGTCCCCTTCCTTCAGAGGAAATCCTGTGCAGTACCATGAAATGCTCTCTTGTTCTACCATCTACTAACCTGGAGTATAATTTTCCAAATGAAGTATCATGGAGTCTACACTCTGGACACAAAACACTACAAAATGTGCATCCCTTATGGTGGGGTTTGGACCCTTTTCTTCAGCAGGGGCTCAGTGGACCTTTCAGGGACATTTGGTTGGCCAGGCGAAGCTTACTGCTAGTTAGTATCTTAGGTACTGAGAGTGCCAAAACCGATCTCCTGGCCAAGCCTGTATGAAATTGTGCCATGTTATGCTTCAAACCACTGGGCTTTGGGGGGTGCCCAAAGAGCCTTTTCCATAGCAACTTTCATGTTTCTGTAATGTTACCTATTATAAAATGATTTCTCTGGATGATGCATGAGGCTGAAGTTCRGAAAGAAACATATAGGAGTATGTGCTGGGAAGTTTCAAGCTTAGAATAGCTTTTTTTTTTTTTTTCTCATGTTAGCTGTGGGTCCCTAAAGTGGGTCTGATCTTATGCGATAAGGGAAAGTTGCTTTTGAAGCAGAAAGGGAAACAAATATGAAAATAACTAATGACTGGAGAAGCACACACTTAAAAACCCCCACATCTCCAGCATTATGTTCATAAGAACATTATGCATATTCATATAAACACTGTTAAAACTAATGGTTTGTTCTGGGGCGAAAACACAAGTTAACTAAGTGCTATGAGACAGGGGCCTCACATAGTTGCTATGTTTTGAAATCTAGGCCTGTGGGTCTTTTGGTTACCGATAAATGCGTATTCCATACATACTGGGGTTTAATGGGAAGTCTCTGCTGAGCAAAATGTTCTCTCATGCTTCATCTCTGCAGCCCTTGTTAGGTGGGGCTGTGGATCTAGATGATCTCTGGGGAGTCTGACAAACATTCTGCAATTGTTCCCAATTAAGTGGGCTGATATTTACTTAAGTCTCTTTGATTCTTTAAAAAAATATCAACAGCAATTTAGATGTTTATGGCACATATAATACACATAAGCTGTTATACTACTTCTATATCATGTCTAGAAGTAACATGCACTGTATCGTAAACAGCAAATCGTGGTGTTGGCATTTTGTTTTAACTCTTGTGATAGTCTCTTGCAAGTCTGACAGCAATGAATGGCTCCATGGTATCCTTGCTACTTACAATAAAGTGCTGTAAGTGTAACTGAGAGCCACGTCCTTTCCAAATAAAAYTTGGGGGAATAATGTGTAATAAGAGCATGAGAACCAGAAACAAGCACCATATCTTGGGAGTAGCACAATCTATACTTTCTGTGACTGAAAGGATCCCTGCAGCTGTCATAGATCTGATGAAATGGGATTTGGTTTTTAAAGGATTGGGGGAGGGAATTTTTGTTTGGTTGGTTGTTTGCTGCCGTGGTGCTGCTGTTGGTCCCCAAAAGAGGTGATGGCTGTGCATCATTCAGAGAGGGCTGCACAAGGGCATCTCCAAACATGGGAATTTGTTGGGAAATGACCGGCAGAGGTGACTGCCCTGTACCCTCTGCAGTGCTGCTTGCAGAGCTTTGACTGCTCAGGCAGTGCTCATGAACCCTTTTGCAGTTGCTTGCAGGAAGCCCTGCTCGAGGGGACGGTTGCCAAGGGCTGTACAGCTCCAGGGATGTGACATCGCACCAGGGACTCACTCTCCAAGGCATTGCTAGTGTTTGGATGAGAAATCATTAAAAGAAGTTGGCAGTAAAGGATAGAGATGCAAAGGTATAGGTGACTTCTGTCCTTCAGCCCAAATGAAAGCRGTGCCTTGGACTACTGCCTTGCCCTGCTGCCAAATGTAACTTGGATAAGAATTAAAACTAGGTGCTTGATGTTTTGTAATCACATAAGATCTCGCGACGGTTTCTGAAAGTGTGTAGCTGCTAACCCCAGTGTCCTGGCCACTTTCCAGCTCGTATAATTACCGTCTGTCTTTCTTGCCCCCTTCCCTTTACACCCCCGTAGTTTCAATTAGATAAGTCATTCTTCACTTCTCTCCAGAATAATGTATGCGCCTGTGTTCTCCCCACAGAGAAAACCTCCAACACCCACTATATGTTTTTTATCTAGACATCATTTGGTTTACATTGTAGTTTTATTATCTAATTAGTATTATCATGTCAGTGTACCTGATGCAACCTGTCTAGTTCTGGGGCCTGAAGATTTGTAGGTAGTGCAGCATACATTTAATTTATTAACTTCCTAAACTCTGGACCCAATCAATTATTTAGACTTGTACCAGGCTTCTCAGTAGTGATTTTTGTCAGGAGGACGTTGGTTAACTCATTTGTACATGGTAATACAAACATCAGAAGTTAGAGTCCTTAATGACTCATTTCTGGCCACTGTGTGGTTTTTGTGCAGCATTTTAAAGAGCACTGTGGGGATGCTGAAAGAGCTTTTTCTTAACTTAAGCTAATGGCAAGTAAAAGTGCGTGGCATTGGCTGAACCAGTTTTTTGAAGGTGGTTTGGGAGATGGCAAATATTTCAGAGTGGCTGCGGCAGTGCCTGGTGCGGTGACATGAGACTAAAAGAAGCTGACCTTTGTTCGGCTCCAGCTGTGCATGTGGCAGCCTCAGCCCGGGCTCCGGAGTGGGAGATTTTTAAGTCTTTAAATGGCTTCGCTAATTTTTCCTGATATGCTGTGTCAGTGCCCCTGTAAAACAGTCTGAGCTCAGCAGCTCTCTGGGTGTGACTGGCTGGGTGTGATAGCAGAGGCATTTCTAGTGCTTTTTAAACTCAAACAACTTTTTTTCACTTCAGCAATGCAAGTAAGTCCTTCACCCTCAAATGTGAGCTGGGAGCAGCTGGACAATGATTTTTCAAGAGCCAGTCTGTTGTAGGAGCAGCGATTCTCATTGACAGAGAAGTTAATAAACATTAAGAGGATATTCCACAATTGACATCTCCAGTCCACTGCCTTAATACTGGTTGTAATTCAGCCCAGGACCTTACAAAATCTTGCGTTTCCTGACCTGTCATTGGAATGTGTTGGATGGAATTAAATCCAGTCTAGTTCAGATGTGGCAAAATTGATCTTTACTTTCTGTACTTAGCTGGGATTAGCCTGGGACTGTAAATTTTTGGAAGGATCTTGTGCAGCTACAGTATGCTAATGGTGTGGTACTTAGGTTTGCTGTATGGAATACACAAAAGGTGTGATATAAATAAGAGATAGCTACATACAATAATGGAAGAAAATAAACTGAGAAGAATAAATTGTCCTCAGAATCTCTTAAGAATATACTGTTTACTTAAGGAGGAGAGTTTAATTAAACTCTAGGGGTGAAATATATCCCTGGGGAGAGGGACAGCACATGATTTATGAATCAGAGGTGCACATTAAACTGTTTCTTCTAGTTTGTGTGCAGATGTATGGGATGAGTGTTGCTTCTCTGGTCATTGGGGAACAAATCATCACCCCTTGATGTGGGTAGGGGGAAGATGGTCTTTGGGACTTTGGGTGGTTTTCTCCCCTTCACCCCCTCTGTTCTGCTCCTTTTCAGAACCCATAACCCAGAAGATCAGTTCATTACCCACTTGCTGTTGATCTTTCTCCTTTCAGTTGCTCAGGAGAGCTAGTGAGCTCCACTCYTGCCTTCTGGAAGTTTGTGGGCTGCTAACAGCCCCATGGGGGACACTGAGCACTGCGCAGTTGGAAGGAGGAGATGCACAGGCAACACACAGAAGTGTTTGAGCTCCGCAGAGGATTGGAGCAAGCGACCTACCTGTCCCAAGACAGCTGTACAGAGCATGTGTCAGTCTGGGGATCAATCTCTGCCTCAAAAGAAGGTAGGAGAAAACACAAATATTTACTCTGTAGAGAGCAGCATGTGCTGTGTGTTGCAAAGTACTCTTTGTTTTGATGAGAGCCCATGGAAACACTGGAATAAAACCATTAGGAGGTTGTGTCTGCTTCCTGCCTTGCTTTCTGCACAGTCTGTTGCAGGTGTAATGAAAGCAAATGTGGCCCATTGGGCATCTTTCTGCTCATGGGGGTACTGTGCAGACTGTGATACCCATTAATTTGATAAAAATTAGTATGGTGCAAATCTTGATCTATTCCAAAGCCGGCTATGGAAAATTGTATGTTCTTAGTCAGATCTGCTTCCTGTGTTTTTCAGAGAAGTGTCTTACCAAGCCTGATGAACACAACTATTGTATGTTTAGCGTAGGTGGAAGAACACTATTCTGCTTCAGAAGTGGTTAAATAAGCAAAGTGCTTAGGAAAAGTCAGTTCTTTATTAGCTCTGAGCAGTCTTGCTAGTAAGACTGACAGTACCAGGGAACTGGTAGACAGTACCACCAGAATTGTGTTGGCAAAAAATTCACACCTGGAGATTGAAGTAATATCGGTGAGAACTTTATCTGAGGGTAAAGAGAACAGGCATGTGCCAGAGAACAAAATCTTTCTGACTAGCAATTACTTCAGTGTAAAGACCAAAACCAGACCTTGAAATCCTACCAATCAGCTGCAGCATTAGTTACAATCAGCTTTGKGCGCTTGTAGCTTGAAAGCACCCTTAAAGTGAGTGATAAGTTTTTTGTGGCAACTGAGTGTTTTCCTGACTCCTATTACCCTGGGCTTTTACAGGAAAAGTGGCTTTTATGTAAGTTCAAATAAACTCTGTGTGTGTATGTATGTGAGTACAGTGACTGTACGCTGCAGATCTGGGAACACCGGACTCTGCAGGTGAAGGGAGAGCTCTGGAGTCCTGGACAGATAAACCGATCAATAAACCATATGGAGTCCAACATTCTTAAGACAGGTCTGAACAAGTTTATTAAACCTGTGCTAGTCTGAGCTGAAAATTCACTGTATTGTACAAATCCACATTTAGTTCTCTCTGAGTAAAACTGCACTGTAAACATGAGCAAAAATCCATGTGTGTTACTTACAGCTGATTTAATTTTTCATACAAAATGTTTCAGTAAAAAGGAAAAAAATGGGCAGGCCATTTTCTATGCATGGGGGCTTTGCAGTGCAGCATGTGTGTAAACAAGTGCAGAGTATGGCATTTCAGAGAATCAATAAGGCACATTGTGCTGGTTTTGGCTGGGGTAGAGTTGATTTTCTTCACAGTAGCTAGTATGGGGCTATGTTTTGGATTTGTGCTGGAAACAGTGTTGATAACACAGGGATGTTTTCATTACTGCTGAGCAGGGCTTACACAGGGTCAAGGTCTTTTCTGCTCCTCACCCCACCCCACCAGCGAGGAGGCTGGGGGTGCACAAGAAGTTGGGAGGGGACACGGCCGGGACAGCTGACCCCAACTGACCAAAGGGATATTTCACACCATACGGCGTCATGCTCAGCATATAAAGCTGGGGGAAGAAGGAGGAAGGGGGTGATGTTCGGAGTGATGGCGTTTGTCTTCCCAAGTCACCGTTAGGCGTGATGGAGCCCTGCTTTCCTGGAGATGGCTGAACACCTGCCTGCCGATGGGAAGGAGTGAAGGAATTCCTTGTTTTGCTTTGCTTGTGCACGTGGCTTTTGCTTTACCTATGAAACTGTCTTTATCTCAACCCACGAGTTTTCTCACTTTTACCCTTCCAATTCTCTCCCCCATCCCACTCCGGGGCGAGTGAGCAAGTGGCTGTGTGGGGCTTAGTTGCCGGCTGGGGTTAAACCACGACACGCATTATAGAAACTCAGAGCCAGGAGTGTTTCCCATCCTTTGTGTACTGGTAAGTCTGGGAACAGATCAATGAGTTTATATCAGCATTCAACAATACCACTACATCTTTCTGAAGTAATTGGGCAATTCAGAGAATGAAAGATGCCATCCAAGAGTGCTAATGTTCATTTCTGTAAGAGGAACATTTATCTGGTATTGAGGTGTTCTATGGAGGCCAGGGGCAGTCATCCTTTTTTTTTTTTTTTTTTTTTTTTTTTTTTTTGGTAATTCACTTCCTTTTAAGGTTGCAAGTAAACAGACTTCAAAATAAATGACAGCAGAAATGAAAATGTTGTCTTTTCATGCTTCGTCACAGTTGAATAGAGCAGTCTTAGGTTGGGTCACTTCTTTTTGCTAGAGGGCTTTTTCAAAGGAGGCCTGAAGCTTTCATACTCCAGTGCTTGCAATACACATGGAACAGGGAATGTCTTTATGCTTATTATTCATGTCTTTCAGTGCTTGGAAGTAAGATGTGTTTGGTTACTAGCGACTTGTGGTTATTGTATCATGAGCCCTACACCAGCCTCCTTTTCCCCTGCCTTTGCTGCTGAACTGTGAATAACTACTTGTAAGGGGAGGAGGAAGAATGGGAAGTGTTTGTGCTGAAGGCTTCCCAAAAGGTAACACAAGTGCCCTGTCTCTGTGCTGTATTAGTCAAAATGCTCAGTACCGCACCTCTGAGCATGATGTGGGGAGCAGAGCATCCCTATGTGAATGAAAGCTGCTGGGTCATGCCAAGCTTGTGATGAGAGGAGGGTTTATGTTATTTTCCTGCTCCATTAGAAGTTACGTGTGATTGGAAAGTGTCAGAGCTGCTTTTGGCTGAGAATTGCCATGGATGTCTGGAGGGAAGAGCGTGGAATAGCAAACATGAAGAGTCCTGAGACTCGTCACTGTCTCATCCTGGTCAGGAGCCTCAGGAGTTTCGTGGTGTGGCCAACAGAGAATTGAAAAAATTTTGTGCAACATCTCCTTGTTGCTTCAGTCATGCTCAATATTATAATATATAATAGCACAGGAGTAATCTCAGGACAGTTGTGAGCTTCTCTGTAGTATTCAATGACTCTTCATTGCACTGTCATCCTGTATAAACTGGATGTGAAGTCTGGGCCTGAGGAAAATTAYTGTGCTGAAGGCCAAATGTTGGAGGTCTGTTTAAAAAATGGTATAGTTCTTGTACTGAGTGTGAAGGGCAAAGCTCTGGAAGATTTGTCTCCTTTCTTTTGCAAAATAGTCAGTGCCCATGCAAGTCCAAAAGATAGACGTGAGTTTATGAAATGGTGTTGGAAGGGCAGCAAGGCTCGTGCTGTGCTCTAGCACAGCGACCTCTGGTCCTACTCAGAACAAGAGCATATGGAAACAGCTCTTTCAGCCTGGTTTCGTGTCTGGGAGGTGGATTAAAACATATCACACTGGGAGCAAACTTGAATACTTAAAAGTAAAACCAAATTTGAAACCCCACAGACCTGAAATGATTAGGTAGGCTTAAGATATGGAAAGTCAGTGTTTAAAAACCAAAGCAAAACCAAGTGCAAGCAGTGGTAAGTGCATGCAGTGGCATTTGCTAAATGTTGTTTGTCTCTGGAGAAGAGGTACAGGGGAATTCCTGTTGTGGAGCTGTTCCAGGAACTGCTCTGGCCTGGTGTGTTTAATCCCTTTGGAGGGTCTAGTGGTCCTTTCCTTCCTCACTGGATGGAAACTGCTGGTTTAGTCCTTCTTTTATTACTTCCACTTGAAAAGGAGCATGTGCCCACCATTGCTTTTTAGCGTGCTCAGGCATCGCTTTTAGGAAGTATATGGCACAGAAAGGGGATTACCTTCTTTCTCCTTCTTCCTCCAACCCTTCCAGTCCACCTCCCATCCTTCCTCTCTTATCTTTGTCTTGATACATACCCTGTATCAAATGATATTTCCCACAGTTCAGTGCTTGGATGGGCAAGTCTGGGAAGTACAATAGCAGCATGGCGACATCTTTGATTCCTCTAAGCTCTTCTCTTATAGCATCCAATGCAAAATGTCTGCAACATGAGCATGTGAAGCACAGGAATAGCACAATCGTTGTCAGTGGAAACACAGATCCAGAAAGAATATTATTCATTGCACCATTGGGGAAATTAAGTCAAATTAAACCCTGTTTCATTTGTTGGGGTAGGAGATTATTCCTCATTGTGCCAGCAAATTCTTTATTTGCCTCAATAAGGAATTCATCCAAAGTCTAAATTCTGAATGGCTCCAAAATAAAATTTATTTAAGCTGTGCCAAATAATTTCTGTCATTTCTTCCTTATCATTCAGAAGTGAATCCCTTTCTTTTTCTCATAACTTAGTTACAACTCTTGCAGTTCATAAATTGAGGGGGGTTCGCTGCTTTGTTATAACATGAATTTTACCTTGTATTTAAGCTGTTTGTTTTGACATCTGCTCCAAAAAAGTTAGTCATGAGCTCAGGAGAATGAAGTGTTATTTCTTTCAACCTGATTTAGTCCAAGTGCAAGAAATAGCTTCTCTTATGCTACATGCAATGTAGAACCAAAGAGCACACTGGGTCTTGGCTAATTTCGCTGAGGTTGCAACAGAGTCTTGCTTATAGTGCGGAGCTGATATTTATTGTTCAGCATTTTCCAGAGTGCTTAATACATGGGTACATATTAAAATAGAGATAAGAGAGGATACTGCCTGTGACATGTAAGATAGATTTGACAGAGAAAATCCCTTATCTTGGCCATAGGCAAAGCAACACTGGTGGAAACGGTGCAAACCTGCCTGAWGTATGTCAGCCCCAGGTGACAGAAGGGAAGGGCGGATGCACCAGGCAGTGTCTACCCATGTTTCATAGAGGTGGCACTGCAGTGGGAAACTCAAGTTAGACAGTGATAACAGTGATGCACCACAGGGAAGGATGTGATGCAGCCTCTCCCAAGATGGCCTGGGCCTTTGTATTTCGGCTCAGGGGTTGTTGATACTCGTATTAACTTTCAGGTAACAGAGGGAGTGATGAGAGCTGGTCTTCCCATCCAGCATGGTTCTTGGTGCGACAGGGTAGCACTCTGCTCCACTGTTCGCTGACCTGCGCAGAGAGTGCAGCACTGCAAGGGCACAGGGACTGCTCTGTGCAGGTGGAAAGGTTTATTGGTTTGGGCTCTGGTGTTTGCAGGGGAAGGAAGGAAGGAAGTCAGTGGAGGTGAGTGTTCACAATGACTGAACTTGCCTGGCAGCAGAACACACAAACTTGCATGTGAAACCTCATCCTGTGGTACCAACACGCCCTTTCCAGTCCTTTAGCACAGCAATACCAGCACCACGTGGGGGTGCACATATGGCAGCTCAGGCTGTGCTTGTCTCATGGATGCTCCCACTCACACTGCATGCAATATTCAAGAAAATATTTTTGAAGTGTCTATTGGCTGGCTTTGTCTAGTGGAGACCAGCCTGCACACACAGGTGTGGGGCACAAAGGATGTTCAAGTAATCATTTCTGAAGTTACATTCCCTCCAGTGCAGAGCTGGAAGAGAAGCATCATGGGGCTGTGGTCCTGCTCCAGCCTCCAGTATCTTCTCACACCAGAGAAGCAGCAGTATTACTGGTAAAACCACATTGTGGTTTGATTTTCTATCTAATCATTCCTCTTCAGGAACAGGGGCAAAAGAGTAGACCATGGAGAGAAGGCATCATTTAGCAGTCACATTTTTTTTTTTAATTATTATTATTTTAATTTTATTTTATTTAGCTAAAATTAGCCTTCTGCTTCCTTGCCTCCAGTTACCCCGCTCCCCAGCTATTAGGCAGGTGTGGGTTGGTTTTTTATTTTGTTTTGGTTTTGGTTTTTTGTTTTKTKTTTKTTTGTTTGTTTGTTTGTTTGGTTTGTTTTGTTTTTTACCTTCCTCACTAACTAGTACATAAATTGTTTGAGCAAGAAGGGATTAGAGTGGGACAGATGGCACAACCTGCTGCTAGTGGTTTTCTCCTTGCAAGGCTTCCTAGCCACTGAGTCTGTTTTGGGCAAGATGAGGAGGAGACAGTCAGGTTTATCTACTTTCCTGAAGTCCATAGAGAGTAACTGTATTATTCTGGTTCTCCTTCCCACTCTCTCCTGTAAGCAGCACCTCATCCCTTCCACCGCAGGATAAGATCCTTTTTTCTTTAAGGCTTCATGGTCTTCAGGTTCTTCTGTCATTTCTGCTTCTGCTTTCTAGCTCATGCTGCCAGCTCTGTGCCTTTTTGTCTATCCCTTCTCCTCCTTGTAAGAGTAAGGCTTAGTACTGGACTATACTGGCCAGTTAGGGGAGGATGCCAGCCTGGGGAGGAGAAGAGGGAGGAAAGAGAATATTAAAGGAAGGGGTCAGAAATTGCTGTGGCCCCTCAGTCCTGTGAGTGTGACCTATGTCCAGCAGAGCTGCTGGTCCTGGAAAGGAGGTCAGGCGCTCAGTGTGATGTTCACAGGGCTCCCTCCCACACCTTACAGGTATTCCTCAAGAAAAACTATACCCACAAATTAAATACGAAGAGCAGTGCATACTAAAATTTTTCCAAGCCAGCCCATGTATCTAAAGCCTTAGTGAACCTGATTATGATCAAACCACAATAAAAAACCCAATTGCTCTTCAGAGAAATTAATTCGAATGGAATTGAATGAAAATGGGAAAGTCTTATATGGGAAGCTCAGGAGATCCTCAGCAGGTGGCAATTTGCTTAGCTGAGTTGTACTCAGCAGAGTGACTCTGGCTTAAATCTAAGTGAGGATCTAGCTATTGTATCCAGTTACACGCAAAATACTCAGCCAATTGTGTGTGTATCTCATCAAGAGCCCTGTCAAAGACCCCAGGCAGACTGGAAGTCCAGAAGCAGCTACGGTTAGTCAGGAAATGAATGGCAGTATCTCCCAAATTTATGTGGGAGCAATAAATAGTCAGAAACAAATGAGTTTTTAATAATTACAAGTGGTGGCTGACTTGGTTTTTTTCTTACTTAAAAATTGCATCTGAAGCTTCTAAAATGTAGAGAGGCATCTGTTGTTGGGGGAAATGTGTTTAAAAATATGGTGTTTTCTTTGCAATGAGCCAGAGTAATGGGTCTTAATGTAGCAGCACTGAGTCTTTATGTTCCTTGCTTATGGAGCATTGAAGAGAAGAGTAATTTATCAGGATTATTGCGTTAAGAGAACAGCAGCAGCACTTTGAAGGGAGGGCTTACTCAAATAAATAACCATGCAAAGAAATATTAATTCTAATAGATTTCCTGTACATGCCATATGGATGCAGGAATATTCATGAAGTGACACACCTGCTCCTCCTTATCCGAAGTGCCTGCAGATGAAGAACAAGTTATTGGAGAAATGTAACTTTGTTTTTAAAACAAAACAAAACAACACCACACCACCACCCCCAAAGAAACAAAAACATCTGAGGCTTTGGTAGGCAATTTGAATATTTTTTTAATCTTAAAAACATATACCCATCTTGTTCCTGGTGGGCTTTGCTTTAGATGTTTTCCCTAGAACTTTTCCTAATTAGCATAATGACTGCCATTTCCCACTCTTTAAATTGCAGAAATCACCCACCTTGTGATTTCTGTCGATAACTTAGTGGAGAGAGATTCCTGGCAATTCCAGCTTCTTGTTGCTAGAACTACTTCAAAAACATTATATATGTATATTAAAAAGAGATAAACCTCTGTGTGTGTATATATATCCTGCAGCCTTTGTAAGCTAGCTCCTCACTTTCTTCTGTGCTAGTGTCTCTCAAATGGAGAGCAGGGACCTGAAAGGGCAGGCTGATGATGTCTGAAGTTGTATGTTACTGTCACTAATCCGTCCCCCAGCTACAGGTCCTTTGCTTCAAGTCTGGTATCATAAAAACTTTTAACAATGAAAGTTCTTTTTGTTTTCGATGAGCTCAAGTTGCCACTGTGTTTTGGGTTATAGCTGCAGGCTGATTTGCTTTCCCTCRTCACTCATAGACCTGGGACCCTTTTTCTTTCTAGTAAATTAACAGGAGATTTGGAAAAATCCTAAGTGCAAACAAGCTTCTGCTATGTACAGTACCAGTCACCTGTTCAGTCTGTGTTATGTCAGTCTTGTAAAACTCTGTAAGCTCTTGTTCTGACACAGCATTCACTTAATCTTTGCCCTATTGATTTAATCTTAAAATACATGTAGGTTCCTATCTGTGTAAACCTGTGAAGAAATTGATGCAAAAAGACCTATTTCTGAAGACTCCAGAAGAAACGCTGTTTAAGTTGAATCCAAAACACACAGTCCAATTTTAGTGAAACTGTAAATTGAAAAGCTGGGCAGTCCATCTGGAGGAGGCTGCCTGATGCATTCATTTCCCATTTCAACAGCTTTCTCCACCTGCTAATGATGCATTTGACTGTTAGAGGCTGCCCTGCTGATTGCACTGCTCCCAGGAGAGGGCAGTTCAGCTCTTTTTGATTGTGAGCTGCGTCGAGCTGCCGGCGCGGTAATTGTCAGCAAGTTTCAAGGTAATTATGACCAAGCCAGTAAGCGAACCATGGGTTTGCATCCAGATGGCTGTTCAGAAGTGAGGGGTAGACAGAAAGGGGCTGTTACTTTGGAGGGAAAGAAGGTATGTTCCCAACTGGAGCACAGCATTCGTAATTTCTGGCAGGTTGCTAGTTTTGTGATCTTTTGTGCTGTAGCTAAACTGCATGACTTCCATCTTCCCTCTGTCTTTAAAAAAATGATCTCAGGCTCTGTCTTTTGTTGTTCTTCGTGATGTCCATCCTGCCAGGACCAAGGAAACCATTCATTGCACTAAAGCACTTACTTAAGGAAGAACATCTGGATGAGTAATGGGCTTATGGTCTCTAGGAGAAGGTGAAGGCCATTGTTGGAGGCAACTGTTGAGGTGGATGTGATTATTGTAGCTGCTGCAGAGATCACAGGGAAAAGATGCTACCTGTGATTTTTTTTTCCCATTCAAAATATTTTTTAAAAAGTGAAAATTGGGGCCTTGGTAACATCAGGGCCCAGTCTTTCAATAGACCATCCGACCTCAGTTTTTAGATGACTAGAGGAACAGTAAGTGCCATTAGAAAATGCTGAATGCTAAAATAGCCCAGAACAGACAAATGTTCGGCAAGATCTTGCTGCAGTTCTTGAAAACTCTTCATCTTCATTTTCCACTTGGTATTGCATTGAATGCAAGCTGGAGTTTTCTTTAGACTAAAACTGTGATTTTCTGAGGAAAAGTTACTTTGTCATAGAAAAAATGGGGTTTTTCACTCTGTGAACTGTCAGAAGAGTGATGGTAGTATTTTATGAAATGTAGTTCGTACTTCAACTCATATTTGACTGCAAAAAATTCTTTGAGCACTGACAAATGGCATTAAGGGCAGCATGATCTACAGTGTTTGACTCATGGTTGTCTTCTGCTGTGGATTTCAGTTTGAGTTAGCGAATGGTGCACCACTTCTGAGTGCATTTCACTCTCTGAGACACAACATGAATAACACTGAGACGGAAAAGTTGTTTTAAACTGCAAATATTGTTACTCCTATTAAAGCATTTTCCTTTTTTTCCTTGTTCTCCATAGTCTCAGGAAGTATGAGTTACTGCTGTGTGAACCTTTTTTATTGCTGGAAAGAAAAAGTCAGTTTTTTCTGAATTTTAACAAATTCTTCTTTTCACTAAGATAAAAAACAAAGCAGAAATTAATTTGGATCAAATCCATGACTTAGTCTGGAAAAAAGTCGTACCCAACATCAGAGGAGCAAAGGAAATGAAGAGCTGGATTTATACAGAGCCCTGAGGGAGAGAGGTAGGAGGCAGTGCAGATACCCCTCTTCCTCAGACACTGCACGTCGGGGTGATGGTCTTTGCTGAA
Source organism: Phoebastria nigripes (assembly GCA_035582835.1). Taxonomy (NCBI): domain Eukaryota; kingdom Metazoa; phylum Chordata; class Aves; order Procellariiformes; family Diomedeidae; genus Phoebastria; species Phoebastria nigripes. Next base: position 371,771 of record JAYKAV010002986.1, read on the forward strand.
GATGTGACAAACTCCTACCTAAAAGGACCTCATCAGCCAATGTTCAAGCCACCATGGTAGAGGCTGTAGGGTTGTTCTCAGTCTTTTATTAGTACTCTTCCAGTTTGTCTAAAGAATGTAAATATTTATGAGAGCAGAACTGATACCTTGGTGTCCCGCTTGTTAAGTAGATGCTCTAATCAGGCCAGGGGGACTTTCTTTTCATTGCCAGCTCAGCAGCTATTAGTCTCTGTTACAAACTGGATGAGCTCCAGGCAGAGAGGCTGAGCCTTTCGTGCCACCTTGGAAGAAAGGCCCTGAAGCTTTGTTTTCCTGCTTCCCTGGGCTGCGGAGCGGCGGCCCAAAAAGATTCCCTTCTTGGGGCTTCTCTAGAGACATTTCATGCTCACCAGGAGGACGTGCTCAGTGGCTTGCACAGCACAGCCTCAGGACATCTTTTTCCATAGCGAAAGCACTTTCTGGAAAAGGGAAGACTTGTTTCAAATCCCTGTTGTGAATCGGGCAGAGAATGAATGTCTGGGTTTTCCATATTCTGTGTTAATGTCCTTATTATTTTGGGTAGGTGTTTATTGTCCTCTTCCATTTTGTGAGTCTACCCTGAAAAGAAAATAATTGAGCTGAAAACTATGGGAGAACTTAGGCCACTTTTAAAATAACAGCACATGACCTCCTTCCCTGGGATGGATTTTCCTCAGCATTAGGAAGAAATGTCTCTCCCCAGCTTTGCTAGCTGACATTTTGGGTAAGAGTTGAGTCATTGTATTCCCAAGCTTCTGCTTTTGTCTTTCCTACTTCTAGATAATCCTCCAAAACCATGTTAGCAGGACTGAACATTTAGCGTTTCTGTGCATTGCCTTCAAACGTTGTCAGTATGTGATACTGGGCTAACTTCCTAACTGGTTGTTTTCAGTAATGATATTTGCATCTCTCACATGTTATTTTTTTTCCCCAAACATTAATTTAGCGGCAGAAAATAGAGCAAGTCCTGGATAACCTTAGATAGCTGAGCTCTTTTAGAAACCGATATGAGATAAGCTGGTTTTCATGATGTTGCAGAGTGAGAGTAGAGGACCACACATGTTCATCTGACATGCCTGACGTAAGGAGCGATAATCTGGGTAGCACGTGGAGAATTAGCAAAGTTCAAGGCATCTGAGCACAACAGGGATTTTTGCTTTCCATTTGAGATTTGAAAAAGCAATGATATACTGTTTAAGGTAATGAACTTAGGTATTGCTTCAGCAAGCTCTTATCCTGGGTATTATAGTAAAGTGTATTTCAATCGGAAGTTGTAGTCTTGTATTGTAGCAAAATGATAATGGGAGGGGCCAAGGCATGATAAAATTAGGAAGTAAACTCTTGGGTAATAATATCTTCTGATCTGTCCAGACCTTAACTATTGGAGAAGTCGGGTAGAAATCTGGTTGCATGTGTTTCCTGATGCAGCTAGAATTGTTTGGGAGTAGAAGGAAAGGGGGAGAAATGAGGAAGCTAGGTCTTGGGAAAGGTTTGTAGTGAGGGAATTGTTTTTTTTTTGTTGTTGTTTTTTTTTTTTTTGTTAAAAATCAAAGGCATTTGGAAAAAACACTTTAACAAAAATGAATTAATAACATTAACAGTTGAGATTACCCAAGCTCTCATCTCAGCCTACAGGTTTGTAGATGCTACTGTTGTGGTCCACTGTAACACGGGTAATTCACCATCTGTGTTGAGTCTATCACCTCCACGGGATGAAACAGGATCTCAGGAGCCCTCAGGCAGGTAGGAGACCTCCACCAGGCTAATGCTTGTGCTGGGGACTGGCAGCACTTTTCTATGGTGACTGCGAAACTCAACATGTTCAGGTGCTGCCGTGCACGGGGAGCTCCTTGGACAGCTGTGGAATTGTGAGATATGGGCACAATGAGCTGCTGAGGAGGGATCGCTCGGGGGAGTATGTTACCATATCAAGGATGCCTCTTTGGTTTATGTGAATTGTTATGAGAGTAACACTCCTGTGAGTTATTCATCTTTGCATTGCATGTCACTGTCTTCATATGGCTGATTTTTATGGAGGAGAAAGTAAATGTGGCATTCAGAAACATCCATCCCAGTTCTAGGAGCATCTACTTGAGGAGTGCTTGCCACTGGCAGCATGATGCAGTCAGAAGCATTTGCAGCAGACGCTTCCCTGCAAAGGCAACTTTGTGCCAGGCTCCTTGCGGCTTTGACTAGGGGAGAGTGGGGGGTGCACAGGGCAGGGTGCACGCTTGGACCAGGCTCTCAGCTCTGCTTGAGCTGCCTTATCCTGATCTGGGCAGGAGGCCATCGTAGGAGCTTCTGCTTGTTGAAACAAGTCTTAGATTATAAGGGTAAAGTGAGGAATCTATTCAAATATTTCTATCTGACATACTTCATCCAGCCATCTGAGGACCTGAGTTCTTCACGAACCTTAATGGATGCTGCTGTGCAGCCCCAACATAAACTCAATTACAGTTACACCCACGGAGACTATAGTGGAGTGCAAGTGCTGTCTCTGTGATCACAAAGATGATCTGCATTAGAGCTGACAACATCATCCTGGCAGCCTGGTGCAGTGTTGTGGTATAGGTATCAAGTGACAGATGAAATGGGCAATAAACTTTATTAAGAGATTTAAATTGTTCCAGTCCCATCCAGGTAAAACCCCAGAAATTTATGATGATAATTTTGTTCTTAAAATAGTAAACCCCACCAAATGCTGAAACATCTTCAGCAACTAAGACTTCAGACTCTTCCCCAAGGCCATGTAACTCTTTGTTACTTTACACTTGACTTAAATTACTCCAGTTAATATATCTTTGTCCTCTAACCTTTGCCAGAAAGGTCAAAATCATTTGCTAGCAAATGATAAACTCGTTTCCTACCCAAGGACTCTCAGGAGTATAATGATTTCTTCAACTTACAAATATATTTCTGACCAGCATGGGCAAACCTTGTAAAGGATTTTACTTTCTACCACCTGCTGTGCCCCATGTACTAATCCACTTCTACAGGGACTGCTCACAAGCTGAAGAGAGTAACTTCTGCCACTATTTAAAAATAAATAAGTAAATAAATTCAATACAGTTAGATGCATTTCCATCTCCTTCCCTTTAGATGTGCTATGGGCCCTGTCAACTTACACCATGTGAAAGGCCAAGATAAGCAGGTTTCAGTCCTGCACCAGTGACAGGTTTTTCGTGCATAAACTGCACAGCTTTGGAGTCCATTATCTTGTAGTTCTGGGTTAGAGACTTCTTTTCTATTGGAGAGAGGACTCCCTGCATACCACATCAACTGGGCTTTCACTCTCAGCCATAGGAAGTCTAATTGGCGCCAAAACCAACATAGTTTTCAGATCATTTGTGAGTGTACAATGTGTTTTGTAAGTTGGACTCGTGATCACTAAAGTATCTGGCTTCGTTTATGAAAAATTATGAAGCAGCAATGACAAAACAGAGTAGCGGTGCTGGCACGCTTTGATGCAGTACTGGTGTGAACAACAGGTCAAGGACGTGAGAGGTGGGAGTCTTTCCCTGGCACTGGCCCAGCAGACACTGCAGAACACTGAAAGTTGTTCTCCTTTCGGTCTCTCCTCTTCTAGCCCACAGAGCCTGTCTGTGATTTCAGAGGTTGGGGTTAGGATCTTACGCACGTGGCTCATCTTTGGGTGTTAGACTTGCAGTTTCCCAGGGCAGGTTTTCAGTGTAGGGAGGAGGTTCAGCACTTGCTGACAATCTGGACTTTGAGATGCTAAGTTTGCTGGTTTCTGTTGGAAATCCTCCTCATTTGTGGAAGTCTTGCTATGCCCTTAGGTGTGAGAAGTGTATGATTCTAGCTGTAGGACTGCTGTGAACTCATTGCTAAATGCACAACTTTAAGTTGCTTTTCCTTGTGCAGGACACATTTATTTTGTTTTATTTGTTTTTCAGCTTTTGCTGCAGTCACTTTCTGAAGTCAGGCACATTCTCTACACAAAGCAAGGAAGAAAACATATTTAATTTGTTTTCCTTTAGAAGTTACACCCCTTTGGCATGGCTTTCATTTACAACTGCAGTGATAACTAAGTAATTCATCTTCAGTGCAAATCAATAAGAGAATCTTATTTCATCTCTGTTTCCTTTCATTTTGTTTTTCTTTGCTACGCCACTTTTCTCCTGACTGTCTAATCCCTCTGATTGGAGGCTCAACCCTGCCAAATACTGCCTTTGGGTAATTGAGTCACTCACTCTTTGAGCAGCTTTTTCCTGCAACCTCTGTCCTATTTGAGAAAGGTTGGAGCACTGAACTGTTGATCATATATGCTTAAGTTTAGCTGCATGTAGTTGTGTGTATGAACAGTTATGTGAATAACTATGTCTTTTTATTTCCTAAATTGCACATTCCTCACTGAGCTGGCACATGGTGATTATCCTCCGATAGCCTTGTTCAGTAATYACTGCTGTTTCCTCCATGGGATCTCTGCTCCTTTGCTGCACATGTCAGATGAATCAGGGAACAAATCCTGTTGGACAGTGAGTGGAGCTTGTCTCTGTGAGATCTCTGCCTCCACTTTCAGAGCCTGGGGCTTTTGCAGCAAATGGGAAACATGTAGGAAGAGATCCTGGATTCATGGTTAGTGATGACCCCAGTGTGGTAGAGTCCTGGCCACGCTGAAATGTGGTCTTAGGCACTGCCTGTCAACATAAACTCTATGTAGTTGTGAAGACAAATGAGAAGGACTTTTTTCCTATGTTCTAATTTACAGCAGAATGCACAATAGCTTTTAGGGTTTTTCTGGGTAGGTGGAGGGAGCCGGAGCATCACATTTTGAACAAAGGTACTGTATAAGCAGCATTGTTGTTTGATAGGATATAACGTAGACAGTATCACAGGTGGAAAAGAAGTTACAGGCTTGCCTCTCTTTTGCCTGTCCAGAAAAGAGAGGAAATAATAGATCCTCAAATCAGTGGTTTGCTACATCATATTAAATATGTAACTTGGTAGATACCATTGTTTTGAAATCTTGTGGTCAAAAAATGTCCTTTGCTGCATGTTTTCGGTGGTCTTAACTAGCTTCAGTGGGATTTCATTAGGGTTTTTTCCCCCCTCCTTTTTCTAAGTATGTTGTTTTCATTGAAAACTTGAAAACTTTCTATTTGGATATGCTGCCAAAGCAGAAGCAGAGCATTTCTGAGATATCAGTGGGGTGTCTCTCTGCCTTCAGTCTCTTCTCTGAGCAAGTGTCCATGCCTGAATTGTACATCCTGCAGTAAACTGTTATGTGGAGCTCTGTAAATACTCTGCAATGGCCAACAGAGGGGAACGATTACCTGCTTTATTATGTAAAATATATAGCTTGGTCATAAAGGAGAATAGTGACATGAAGTACAAAACTACATCGCCTGTAAAGCCACTAGGATGGCATAGTGAGCCAGAAGAGTTGCGAACAAAATTTCAAGTGATTTCTCCAAGATGTTCTGCTTTTGCTTAAAATTTTCTTGGGAGTTTAAAATATTCTTGTCAGTCTTTTACTAATGGAATCCAGTTGTGGTACCAGCTATAAACAGGATCTCCTTTGCATTTCCTTGTGTTAATTTTCTCCTGTGCATCATTCAAACAGTCTTCTGAGCTGATGAGCAGAACTGCTGCTTCTCCCCTTTTGTGGGGAGCACTTCTGATGGGCAGCCAAAAGAATGGATTCTCCCTCCATTTTAAATTAACAGCTGTTTTAATGAAGTAACCGAGCTGTAATTAAACCTGCCACTTATTAGTCCCACATCATTTCAGTTGCTGCTGACATGAAGCAGAGGTATAAATTTTATTACTGTGAACTTCCAGCTGGAGGAACTGTCCAGTTCGGAGAACGTCTCTACATGTCARTCACACCAGCACTGAGCATTAATTGTTTATTACCTGTAGGTAAAGACTTCATTAGAAGTTTCCAGAGACAAACTTTCAGATCTAAAATACATGTTACAGTACTTCAAAGCTTTGCAYTTGGTGCAGGCAACACTGTAAGTATCTATTGAGCCTTTTATCCATGGTTTTGGGGTGTGTTGTACTAAATATAGAGAAGGGCCACCTGTGTGGTAAAACATGGGCATGCTTTAGCAGTTTGTTTGCAATAAAAGAATAAAAAAAAAAAACAAAGCGGGCAAAATTAGTGATACTCCAGCAGAGGACAGTGTGTAGACTTGGCATATCACTGCATAGGATTCAAATGTTCAGTATGTGCAGTTTTCTCTAGGAAAGACTGCTGATGGATGCACTATCAGTTTGCTATTTTTAACTCATGGATGTATGTCAAATTGTTAAGGAAACAATAAAAACCCCGTGCTGAACCAAAGAGCATAACCAAGAGGGGATAAACAACTTCAAACTTTTGAAGTTGCCTGATGCTGTGACTAGCAAAAATCTAAAGGTATTAGGCTGCTTCTAGTAAGAGCTGCTTCAGCTTATCCAGCCTCTAGCTAATTTACAAGGACCTTTTAAGGGGGGGCAGGGGGAGTTATTAGAAATCTCCTTAGCTTACTTTATGGACACCTAGGCAAAATACTCATCTTTAAACACTTCTAAAACAATATCTGTGAGAAAAGGAAGGTGACACTGAATGAGATGCACAGGTATATCTGAAAGTGAGTTCTGTATTAGGAGAAAATCTGCCTGCCAGTGCCCACCAGCTGAAACGAAGACTGTCTAGCACTGCTCCATATCCTGCAGTAATTGCTGTAATACTCATACTGCTCCATTTGGTATGGCAGTGCCATGGTTTGTCTGTCCCAGTTTTGAATTTTCAAAGAACAGACTTTATTTAGCTTCAGAATGGCAGTTTCTTCTTAGCTTTGGATTGCTTTGCAGCCAGACTCTTCGAATAGCAGTGTCGTGGTTTAACCCCAGCCRGCAACTAAGCCCCACACAGCCACTTGCTCACTCKCCCCGGAGTGGGATKGGGGAGAGAATTGGAAGGGTAAAAGTGAGAAAACTCGTGGGTTGAGATAAAGACAGTTTCATAGGTAAAGCAAAAGCCACGTGCACAAGCAAAGCAAAACAAGGAATTCCTTCACTCCTTCCCATSGGCAGGCAGGTGTTCAGCCATCTCCAGGAAAGCAGGGCTCCATCACGCCTAACGGTGACTTGGGAAGACAAACGCCATCACTCCGAACATCACCCCCTTCCTCCTTCTTCCCCCAGCTTTATATGCTGAGCATGACGCCGTATGGTGTGAAATATCCCTTTGGTCAGTTGGGGTCAGCTGTCCCGGCCGTGTCCCCTCCCAACTTCTTGTGCACCCCCAGCCTCCTCGCTGGTGGGGTGGGGTGAGGAGCAGAAAAGACCTTGACCCTGTGTAAGCCCTGCTCAGCAGTAATGAAAACATCCCTGTGTTATCAACACTGTTTCCAGCACAAATCCAAACATAGCCCCATACTAGCTACTGTGAAGAAAATCAACTCTATCCCAGCCAAAACCAGCACAAGCAGCATCATGGATAGTCGACGCTGGTGCTGTAGGTGATGGATACGGCACGCAAATCTCAGCATTGCTCTTCTGGGTCCTCTCCCCTTTCAGCGCTAACATCAGGCTGAATGCCAAAGCACAGAGCRGGAGGACTGCGCTTGTGAGTGGGGCACCTTGCATGTGGAGGAGTGAAAATCGGCATTCCTCTGCAGCAAGAAGCTGGTGGAGCCTTTTAATTAGCCTTTGGGCTTTGAGCWTTGGCAGTGCAGTTTTTATTCTGTGTTACACTTTAGAGCTTTCCACCACAACTCTGAGCCTTAATAATAGTTTTAAAATACCCTCCTGGTGATTCTTATATAAATGCAGGTCCTCTAGAAAAAAATCCAGGTGTGAAACTTGAGATAAAATGTTGAAAGTGGGCACTGCCGTTCTTTGTGAGAATACCTATCACCTGGCGTGGAGGTCTTGCATTGTCACTGTTCCCTGTTTGAGACCAATTATTGCTGGGCAGGGAAGAAAGAATATGCAAGAATTCTGTGTAATAATGAATTTTAAGATGCTTTTGTAGTGATTTTTTGTAGCTAGCAGTCTGCTAAACTGTTTACCTCCTAGGCACCATTTCTGATGAAAGGCCCAAGGCAGTTTTAGCTGTAGCTTTTTGCAAAAAGGTCCCTCAAAAAGACCCTCCTCCTCTTCTTGTTGTCACCCCTTTTGTTACCTATTTCTCACTCATTTTTATGGACATAACCTGAATTTTTTGTTGGCGCGAGTGAGGTCAAATTCAACCTTACCATCWCTGCTGTGATTTGGAAACTGCTTTCATGTTCAGGGAGCCATTGTTCTCCAATCTCAGCTCGGAGAGCTCTCATAAGCATAACGCTATCTCATAAAATTAAAATCCATGCAGTCAATTACTGGGATTTTTTGGTTAGTAATTAACTATTTTGATTGACATTCTGTCTGGGTTTTTGGGGAGGGATTTTGCTCTGAGGAAATCAGTCTACACATTTAATAGCTTGGCACTGAGAAAACCTTGAAATATTGAAAAGGTATTTTAATATAGGCTGTAGCAACGCTTGAGGCATCAGAGCTTTTAAAAAAGTTTAGTGTTTGGTTTTGTGGTCAGAAACTCAGAAGTACTCAGCCCATATACATGGAGCTCTTTTAAAATCTGTTCACAATTATGAATACCAGCTCTTTTGCAATCTGACCTTCAGTCCTTTGTTTTAGACTTAAAATGTAATTTTCCTTAGGCTGAGAGCGCCATGATAGAAATCTCTTTTGCCGTCAAGCACATCCTTTGCTGGACTCGGTTCCCAGCAGCAGCAACAGAACTCTTGTTCACCTTCCTCTGTACAGGAAGCATATCCTTGTGAAAAATCCTATAAAACCTGGGATTTTTCTAGCATGCCAAATGCCACATAGTTCAGGCTATTTTGGTTTAAAGTAAAGATCAGGTCCAGACTGCAAGACCTCTCAGAGGGCTCTTTGCTTGTCTTGCCCACCGTCTGTAAATAAGTCCTCGTAGTCTGGCCGCAGTGCTCATCTTTGCTTGTTTTTGTGTAAGTGAAAGACAGTAATAGTGGGTTACTGCTATTGGATTTGACTTTTTTGCTGTTTGCCTGACTGTTGCCATTTCCTCTCTCGACAGCCTGTAGCTACGGGCATCAAGAGTAATACTGAGCATATCACGTCATTTGGAAACTGCAAATGAGGGGTTATGCAATGCTCACACACTCACATATGCAAAACTCAAACTGTCCAGTATAGCTCTCTTTTTCTTAAAAATTCCAAAAGGTTTGTACCAGGGCAATTAGCCTCTTTTTTTTTCTTCTAACCAAGTACTTTTTAAGTGCGAAGTGATTCTAGAACCTTAAAAAAAAACAAACCCAAACCCAAAAACCCCCAAATCATTAAGAGAAAGTCTTGGACATTCATCCACATTTTCCAAGAAGCAGCCTAAAATTTTGACAGTGGTTTCATGTAGAGATGTTGAAAAGTGCTGTTGTGGGGGCAAGTCATTGTTCAATGAAGATATGTTTTGTAACTCGACTCGCAATAAGGTGCTCTCCAGATCGGACAGTTACCTTAACCATTGTTTCTAATCATACTTACTATTTGTTCAGCATAACTGCATTGTTTTATCTTTCACTGTTTTGAAGAGGATGTGTAGGAGTTATCACTGGGATGTGATAAGTGCCCCTTAAGGAGCAGAGAGTCATCAGAACTTACCTAGAGCACGTATTATGAGATTATGAGAAAGATTTCTGAATGTTATAGAAAGTTTAGAAAATGGAATATAAAGGAATTAACAATCTTAAACTGACTCAATGTTTAATCTCAGAAAATGAGGCTTTTTAAGGTGTGTCAATATGGGCACCGGGAGTGGAAGCACCTGCTCCTTAAAATTTTTTTTTTTTTTTAAAGAATGCATGTGATGTTGATGCTTTCCCAGCGGTGGATGATTGAACTCAGCAGCCAAGCTGAATCTGGTCTTCAGATGCGCATATCCTTTATCTTGTATAAAGAGTCAGGACAGCTTTAACCATTGGGAGAATGACTGGGCTGGGATAACTGGAGGGTAGAAAGAAAGACCATCTCAAAAGCTTTACTTAGATACAAAGCTCAAGGAAGGAACATCAGTCACTAACAGAAAACCCATCATCCAAAAGTCTGGCTGTAATGCTTTGACATATCAGACCAACTTTACAAGGCAGAAAACACAGTCAACCCTGGCAATCAAAATGTCAGTGCTTTATACATTCCCAGTTTTCTGCAGAGAATTGAAACATCGACTCAAACAAATGCACTATGTTCAGTCTATGAATGCTGATTTTCTTTTAACATGCAATTACCTGCAGGTGACTTGCAGTGCCTCCTGGTTCGCCTGCTTCAATCCCAGCAAAAACACATGCCTTAAGCTTGATGGGTTGTTTAGCTGAGGAAGGAAAGCGTATCTTTCCAGCTAGGTCTGCTAGTGAATTTTAGAGGCATTGAGGGTGAAGGTGGGCACTTTCCTTACTGGGACTTTGGTGAGCAGTTGAGTGCAGACTTCCGATGGGTGCTCCAGGATCCATAGTGAGTGCATGTGGTCACTGAAGATTTTAGCTTTATATATATAAAATGCATAAAATATATATATGATATAAATATATGCAATATATTTGTTTGCAATATACAGTATACATATAAAAGACAGCATGATGTCATTCTCCGAGGGGAAGCGATTACCTTATCAATGAAGAAATATTTTAGATTATTTTTAAACTAAAGCTTTCCCTGAGCAATTTCAGCATGCCAAACCCATACCAAGTGTACATTTAATGCTAAGGAAGGTGTGTATTGAAAAGACTGAGTGACTGAATGTCAGCATCAAATGGAAAACTGTGGCTGACAGTGAGTGAGTGGGAGATTGGGCTGTCACATCAAGGGGGAAAGCAATGCATGGAAACAAAAATGAAGTAACATTTTTATCAGCTAGTTGGATAATTTATAATGATGTTCAGCTTTTGGACACAATGCCCTAGGCAGACTGCTGATGTGTGAGGAGCCCCAGCGTAGATCTGCCAAGCCATACATATTTTTAGGTATTCASACAGATTTCAGTGGGTGCAGGGAGAAAGAAGAGGTGAAAAAAAAAGAGATTACAGTAAAAAGTGCTAGTGCTCTGACACCGTGATCTCTGGGAAACGATGCCCATTAGAGAGGAATAGGACCCAAGAAATATGGATGGTTGCTTGACAGGGCAACTGCAATTGCATCTGTACTCTGTCACTGCTCTTATATAAAATGATTGCTGGCAAAAAGTGAGTGGCTTAAAACAAAATCTGAATTTAAGAGATTTTCTTCATCTTTTTAGTTTGCTTCCCAAGGACCCAATTATCTGGTGCATGAAAACAGATGCTTATATATTCACCATGACCAGTCAGTATTTTGCAGATGCTAAGCCCCCTTCTCTTGGCATGATTTTCACCTGCTGGAAAAGAGAGCGGTTTGTAACCTCTCCAAAGGAGAGCTGTGCCAGCATGTTGCTCTTATTTACTTTTTTTAAGTTACATGTGCACCTGCATGAAAGTTGGCTCTTGACTTATTAGCAGAACACAGAAGTGGTTTCTCTCTATGCCCCAACACTGCTTCAGACCAGTCATTCTTTTTAATTGTACAGGAGGATTGAGGAAGGGAGAAGAGGCTGCTAGAAGGGCAGGGGCAGCCTGAGCAGCACACCTTCACTTACAAGCATCTGAGTTGTATAAGAGAATTCCATATCTTAGGTTGGGCTCTAACATAGATATGGGTCAGCTGTCAAATGGAGGTCTGTATTTAGGTTTGAATTAATTTCCACAATTTTTAAGAATTCACATAATTATGGCTGGTCCTTTCTCTTAATCTTGCAGACTTTGGAGGGAGCTGTAAGCCCTGCAGCTCAGTGGTGTTGCTGTTTGCTGCTTTGGTACCTCCCTGCACTTCCAGGTTGGGCACGAGCCTGCAGCCCCAATTTCCTCCATCCATTCAAATAAGAGAGGTTCACTGTTGGGCAGGTTCACTGCAAAATCTGTAAATTTTTAAAGCAAACTGGGCCTATTAAAAGTCCTAATTTAAAATACCTTTCTCTGTGCTCCATGTGGGTCCTAAACTGGAAGTAAAGCACCATGTGGGCTTGCTTGCCCTCATCCTCACAAATGTCTGTATGTTTTTCCCAAATTTTAAAAACTATCGTTGTGTCTAAAAGCCTCATATCTAATGTGTGTTCAGATTTCATAGGCTAACAAGTCACTTTGGTCAATGATGCCTATAGGACTGTGATGTTACTTAAATAAAGTATTTTGAAGTTCTAATGAAATGATTCAAGTGATAATGTTACCAACCTGAGATCATTTTGTTTTTGCTGATTCTTTGTGCTTGAAAGGTATCACTACAAGCAGGAAGAAAAGTGCAAACCAGCTGCTTAGGCTGATGTTTTCATACTGTTGTCCTTGGATGTTAGAAATATAAATGCATGTGGGCATCAAACTGTATAAAATTGAGCAAAATTTTATCATTTGAGTCCATATTTCACCTCCAATTAGTTTCCTGTGGGAGCTTATTTTGACTGACCTCTTCTTATTTGCATTAAAAGCTCATGGAGTAATTTCCATTTCTGAGGACCTTTGCTCATGTGACTTTTGCTGTGATCTTGCCAGGGCTAATGCACTAACCAGGCTCAAGGCAGGAGGTGCCTCGATCAGGAGCTTCCAAATGAAACAGAGGAACTGCTGATGAAATAATGATGTTACTCAGCAGATAATACTCATTTGCTTCAGTGCTGACTGAAGTGGAAGTTGCATTTGGTATTAAAGATTACCATCCTGATGATAGATAAAATAGGGGAGGAATAAGAAGTGCTGTTTCTTCTAATCTTTCCCTTTGAAGTTTTTGCATGCATAAAAATGATCGTTTTGGAAAAATGCATGTTTGAAAGCCAGAATGTACTGATGTGGTGCTTTTCAAACCAAATGACTTTGTGTGCTTTTGCAAAATGTTGACGAAATGTCTCTGACTTGAGAGAGAATGCAATGGTTTTAAAAAAGAGACTGTTTCCATTTTATCCTACAGAAATATTCTGGATTGATTTTCTTTTCTGTTGGCTACTTGTGAAGTGGCAGCTCAGGCTGAGAGGACATTTATTCCTGTGGTGCTGGAGCCTTTGGTCAGTGCAGGTGGGAAATGATTGCCTGTCCAAATGAGCTCCTTCAGCAACTGGGTATCCTCCTGGATGTGCCTTCAACTGACAGACATGGCCAGTTCAGTTTAGCTTGTGAAACCTAACTGCTTTCTCTGATTTCAGGTAGCAGGTCTCTGTAGCTCCTGCTATGTTTTATACTCAGACCCATGAAGCAAAAGACTTTTGTGTCATGTTTAGAAAGTTTGAATCATTTCCACAGAAAACACTTCAAGAGTCCGTAAAGCAAAAATTCTGTGTATGTGTTCTTTGCAGGATGAGATATTGTCTTAATACCACAAAGAGAAATACCTCAAAAGAAGTTCATTTTATGATACACTACATCCATCTCAAAAGCTGGCATTAGGGAGTAGGACCATAACTCCATAAGACCTCCATGGGGATGTTGTAACCCAGATCTTGTCTAAAAGTCTCAGCTGGGAGAAAGTACCTGAGAGCCAGTGAAATTTAAGTTCCTTCTAATGAATAGAGTATTCAATGGAAGGAAAACAAATTTTCAGCTGTAGTGATTTCAGTGTATTGTTGATCATCAACTGCATTGTTTTCATTTGGGGCAGTTTCCATCATTATTTCTCTTCCTTGTTCCTTGGCTCCCATGTTGTAGGGTCAACAGGCACTCGTCTGTAAGTGAAGGATGATACAGTGAAATGATTTAATTCTTGAACAGCACAGACTGCAAAAGGAGTCAAAGACTGATGACTGTCCATCTGCACCTGCTAAACATCTGGGTAGGGAACAGGCAAAGGCGGAGCAACCCCAAGACGTGTTCTGCTATGCACCATGCACTGTAGGCTGTCCGGAGAGACAGGAGTGACCCATTCAGTCCAAGGGGCTGGATCTACCCAGTCTGCAGTGTGCACCAGATCTGGGCCTGTCCTCATCTACAGAGTGTCATGTGCATCAGTGGCCCTGGTTTCCTTACCCACAGCATCTCAGCTGCCCCAGGAGGATTTCTGACCACCAGTGGGGGGTTGTAGGACAACGTCACCAGTTTGGTCACAACATGGGCATGTGGTGGAGCTAAACCGTGGTTGGAGTTGCTGCAAAACTTCACTGGTTGAGCTGTCTGATAGAGACTGAACAGCGGCCGATGCAGGCGGAAGCTGAAGAAGCCAACAGAGTTAGGGATCAGCTAACTGGCAGTTAGATTTTGGTTCAGATAGGCTTGGTCTGCAAAGGGTTTCATTACTTACTAATTAGTGCAGTTTCTGAAAAGGCTCCTCCTTAACAATCCTAAAAGTGGTGTGGGACAAAATGCAGAACAGAAAGTTTCTTTTTGAGAAAAGATCAAAAAGTGCATTTTTCTTATGAAACTCATTATTTTTTCTTCTATTTTATTACTTTTTTTATATGATTTCATGGCCTGCTAATACCAGCAAAGTGGGCTGTTACATGTCAAATCACGCCAGCATTTCCAATCATCTCATATGGTGTAATCCCAATAGTGTATTTCATTTTTATTTACTTTAAATATTGTAGGCAGATGAACATTACATTTTATTCTCAGCTCAGAAAAACTGTTATGCATTACCAAGAAATATTTTTATACTGTGATTAGATGCTGTGATTAGAAAGTAATACTGTTACTGGTGTGTCATACAGTCGGCTCAAATAAGAAACATAAACAATTAAATAAAAACCAGTGTTTCAAGGTACCTCAGTATTAATCTGGGGGAAAGAATTTTTTACCATTTTTATTTCAGTGCCTTCTCCTTTATAGGGAATTTTGAAAATGAACTGGTTTTTAATTCCAACTTGCAATGCACACTTTGGACTGAAATAAAATCTGGAAATAGTGATCCGTCAGGAGAAGCTGAAACCTCACGCTCTGGGTGTGATCATAAAACTTTCTGCTGCAGCTTCTGATCAGGTGAGAACTCCAACTAAAATTGATAGAAACCCTGCCTGTGGAGTTTTGGCCTTGAGAAGTGAGCTGTGAACCAAAAAAAAAAAAAAAAAAAAAAATCAGGGAATTAATGCCAGAAAAAACAAGATAGTCCAAAGAACTGTTTCTGAAGAAAACACTGCACTGAAAATATTAATGATGGAGTACAACTGATGTCTCAAAAGAGGTAATACAATATTGCATGAAAGAAAAACTTAGATAGCGTAATTTTACAGAAATAGATGAGAGAAAAGAATGTGAGTGTTGAAATTCTGKTAAGTTTAAGAGCATTAAGAAACAGTAACACCATGGCAATTAAGAATCCAACCTGCAAGGACAAGTCTTGTTCAAGGGTAAGTTGCTGAGTTTCAAGGAAGTAGAGGTCTYGTTCCCTACTGGTGGGGACCCCGGTATGAACAAGGGTCATTACCAGATAAAGCTGCTCTGGACTGACCCTTTCTGTTATTATCCAGTCCATGTATTACTGAAAAGATGGTAAGTGAAGGCACTTAACTGAGCAATGTCCTTCTAGGAAGACTAGATGTAACCCTTAGCCTTGGTTGCATAGTCAGTGGTTGCCTAAACCACACTGGTGTTGTTCTGTGGTCAGCTGTAGCTGTGCAAGTGAAAAGTTCGTGCTTCCTACTCTCTCCTCTTTAACCATTTCTTTTGGGTCCTCTTCCCTATCACCTAGCTAGGGTTGTAAGCCTATGAAGCARTCCACACAAAGTTGTACGCAAGTCTGTTGGCGTTAGGACATCCCTTTGGCATTTCTGTGATGCTCAGTCCCTACTTGCCCACAGTATTAGGAATTGTCTCTACTCAGGTTACACAGCCCCAGTCTAGTAGAGTTTTTATCTGTGGCTTGGGGTCTGTGCACCACTAAGTCTGCAGGATTAGCGTCCGAGCCATGTTATTTTGTATGTTTATGCTATCCTYGGGTGGCAATCTCATTCTCAGTAGGAGCTGAATTTTCTGGTGTCCTTTTAGGAAGAATTGCATGATCAGGTGGAAATGTTTTGGAAACTGATGCTAGCTGAGCTGTATTTCAGTATAAATTACAATCAGCAGTAATTATATGCTTAGGAAATATTATCTAATATTACGTCCTGCAACCTGCTATTCTCTTCTGTGCAAAAAAACGCTATTCACCTGATCAAGGAGATCTTTGTCTCTGTTGAATCTTCTAAAGAAAGTTGTAAGTCTCTGGAATGTTTTGAAATGTAACCATCATATAGAGATGAGCTGCATGTCCAATCACTTGGTTTTAACTACAGCTAACAAAAGAGGGTTAAAAAACCTTCCCTCCTCTGGGACAGAAATGCTCTTCTAGAGTAGTTAATTCAATCAATTGTCAACAGATAAATGACTTCATAAATCAAAGGAACCTGTGGAGAGATCAGCATGGAAATTGCAAGAAGATACATCAGCRATAGAAGTCTTCTTACTGTGAGATTCAGTGTTCCCTCTGGCTGTTCGGAAGGAGTTAATGATGTGTGGAGTTAAACCCTCTGCTCTTTTCCCTGCCCCGTGACTCGCAATAAGACCCAGGTTTCTCTCTCAAATGTAGGACTGGCCCAAAACTCCTGCACCACGAGATGACTTGGGATAAAAGGAGTCCAATGAACTCTATTTTCAAAGCAACTGGAGGAAATTGGTCAGTGCAGTCTGTGTGCTAAATGMTTGTTTGTGTAATTTAAGTCCGAATTAAGAAAATCATAAGTAAAGGTAAGTTATTAAAACACAAGGCGGATAAAACAAGAGGCAAAATAGGCGTCCGCAAAAGCTATTCCACTTGTATGTATAAATCAGGAGACTGTGTGCTCAAGTAGAGAATTAGGCTGAGTTGCCTGCTGTTATGCATTTAAATTAAGCAGGAGCCTAATAGCTTTTTAAAAATCTGGCCCTAAGTGTTTTTTTCTTTCTCAGGGAAGAGATCATCTAATCAAAATAGTGCTTTAGAAGAAAGAATGCTTTAATACCAAACATGAGTGAGGAGCTCTAACTACTGATAAAAACTCCACTGCTCGGGTAAGATTTGTTACTGTTGGTAAAAGGCTAAAGTGGCTTTTTGCAGCCAAGTTGCTGGTGGAGATGGGAGTGGGGAGAAACGATGCCATAATGTTAACAAAATGAATGGTGTTTCTGTCCTTGGGGTGGGTGCTGATGGAAGGGTTGTTTTAAGTTTACTCGCTTTCTTTGCCTTGCATTCTGCTGCTGCAGAACCGTACTGAGGTTTTTAAAAAGGTAAGCCCCTGGATGTCAGCTCAGCAGTATTCAGTCACAAGATTTCTTCCTGTTAATGTTTCATTTCCACATGAGATTACATACGGGTTTCTATAGAATTGCTCTCCTTTGATCTTTTGAACTGTGTTCTAAAATAGGCAGCAGAAATTTCCTAGAAAGTTTTGACCTAATTTCTTGTCTGTATGAAAAGATACAGTGGTGTTCAAATCAGCTGCTTCGAGGTGGTGTAAGGAAAGCAACCTTTCCCTGATCTGTTTAGCAAAGAGATTGTGCTTCAAGCACAGCACTACAGCTCAGGAGACTCGGCTCTATCATCTCCCTGGGTTTTCAGCAGTTTGTTTCTCTACCTGCAACAGATCATTTGCCTCTTTATCAAAACATCTTTATCTAAACATGGAATTTCCGTGTGAGCTGAACACAATAGCGCATGCGCAAAGTATTTTTGGTACAAAGCACCTGTGTCTTTTGYCTCCCATTGTTGTACTCTACAAATACCTGAAAATTGGAGTGAAATACAAGTACTTTTCCTGCAGGGATCAGTTGCTAGCAGGGAATTTGAAAGTGAGTTCAGTCTAATTGCTGCATTTTGGAACTTTACAGAGTAGCTAATTTCACTTTGACTATCGGGACGCGAGACTAGGGTTTTTAGGCCTGCAATTAGAAGAAGACCTGAAGGTGCCTGCACTGTCTGTGGGAAGGACATGGCTAAAAAGCCAGTCTAAAATTCAAACGGCATTCACTTTGTCTGCCCCTTTTTGGGCCTAGCATTTAYTGTCTGTGTCTGCTGCAGCTGGAAATCCCCTGACAGATGGAGAGGCAAAGGATAAAGGAGAAGCAGAGGTGCTGAGCCCCTGCTGCCTGCAGCAAAGGTTCCCCCCTTCCACTTCTGTGTACACTTAGGAGAGAAGCAGGAAGCTAAAAGGGACAGCTTTCATTCTTGTCCTTATACATAGACACTTCTGATGCCAACTGGGAGTGCTGGGCCATGCAGGAAAGAAGGTGGTTGCAACAGACAGTGGATGGGAGGCAGTCCTGCGAGTCAGAACACGTTCAGGAGGAAGGACCGAGCCTCCCAACAGGCAGATGTGCACACAAACCTGGAAGGAGGTACTCAGTTTGTTCTTGCAGCACACTGGACATGTTTTAATTTTTGTTGTTTTACTTTTTGGTTTGTTTTTGTAAAATGCACCAACTGATTGAAGTTAAAACTTYCCATGTAAATGTCTGTATCTGCTTCAGAGTAGATGGGATTTCTGCTGTGCTGCATGCTTTGCATGCACGTTGTCTGGGAGCTCACTGGGAATAGGCAAGAGAGACTGAATCTGTTTGAATTATTACTGGGCTAGTGCTAACTTTCCAACTCTCCTAGAGGCCATTGGTATTTTAAAAAGGGATGCAATGCGTCCAGATATTCCTGGCTTGTTGCCGCATACTTGAAACCAATCAGCCTCTGAGCAATAGTTACTTCTGCGACTTCCACTGCGTTTTATGTCCTAGGCTAAACTAATCTACGGCACAACTGTATTGTCTACAGCACAGAACAACACCTGGTAAATCAACCCACTGTTTCAACTTTCCCTTTATTCTATTTCCTCTTTTTTCCTGCTGCCCTTTCTTGTTTCCCCTTGTCGTGGTTTAACCCCAGCCAGCAACTAAGCRCCACGCAGCCGCTCGCTCACTCCCCCCTGGTGGGATGGGGGAGAGAATCGGAAGGGTAAAAGTGAGAAAACTCGTGGGTTGAGATAAAGACAGTTTAATAGGGAAAGCAAAAGCCGTGCATGCAAGCAAAGCAAACCAAGGAATTCATTCCCTACTTCCCATCGGCAGGCAGGTGTTCAGCCATCTCCAGGAAAGCAGGGCTCCATCACACGTAACGGTTACTTGGGAAGACAAACGYCATCACTCCRAAYGTCCCCCCTTCTTTCTTCTTCCCCCAGCTTTATATGCTGAGCTTGACGTCACATGCTATGGAATACCCCATTGGCCAGTTGGGTCAGCTGTCCTGGCTATGCTCCCTCCCAGCTTCTTGTGCACCTGGCAGAGCATGGGAAGCTGAAAAGTCCTTGACTAGTAGACTACTTAGCAACAAATAAAAACATCAGTGTGTTATCAACATTCTTCTCATACTAAATCCAAAACATAGCACTATACCAACTACTAGGAAGAAAATTAACTCTATCCCAGCCGAAACCAGGACACCCCTGTATGTTTATCTGCTGCTTTGTATTTTCTTAGAATTTTTAAGGCTCTTCCCCACTACCCACCTTCTCTCCTATCATCTGTTAACCTTCATGGTGCTCTCTTCTCTCTTCCCATGCTGTCTTCTCTGGCAATTCTCTTTTGTCTCCTCCAGGACATCCTCTGCTTATACTCTTGGCCTGTTTGATATGTCAGCAGGCAGAAAGACAACTTCAGCAAAAGATAAACCTCTAGAATGGCAGCCCAGCTTGGCCTTTGCACTGATTAAATTGTTTCCATTAATTTAGTTAAAACTAAAGCAAAGTTTTGTGTAGACAACCACAGAAACATCATGTCTTTTCTTACAAGTAACTTGCAGCTATTTCGGAAAGAAACTGAATGTGCTATTCRTTCTCATTCTTCAATGCCTTCAACACATCTTGCTTCCCTGAAACCTGAATACCCAGCGCTGTGACGCGCAGGGGGCAGGCAGGGACCATTGGGTTTATGTCCTTCTGAAATAGGACACAGAGCTATTTAGGACCACCCAGTTTCTTCTGCATTAAGGAACTATATCATGCTTACAGCAACAGCTTTACCACTGCTTTCTGCTCGTCTTTCCCTGAGCTTACAACATGCTACAAAGAGATGTGTGTGTTTGGGATGGATGATGATAAAACAGAGTAAGGACTCAAAGATCTTTTGTAACAGTTAAAATTTTAATGAGAACTTTATTGAGTTAGGGGTAAGATGTGCAAAGCCCTGCTCTCTGGGAAGAAGATTAACAGCAGCAGATTTTTTTTTTTTTTTTTTTTTTTTAGAGGTAGGAGAAATGTTTGGGTTTTAGATTTAAGTCCAAATCAGTTTCTGATCACTTTAGTTTGCAACATCTACTCCAGCTTCTTGCTGTAGGAACTGCTGGAAGGTCAGCAGAGCACTAGGGTGTGGGAATGATGGGGCTGGTGAATCCTCAGACAGAGAGGTGTCTAAATCTGCATTGTTAGGTTGCAATAAGAGGACACTTTCCTGATGTTATTAATTCCTGAGCACCTTTCACGGTGTTCTGTTGGTGAACTGTGCTGGCTTTTAATAACCAAAATAGGTTTTAGTCTCTAAAGAGTGAAGATGTCTGTGGCTGGGGTCTGTGAGCTATGCCCCTGCTGCTCTGCACTGTCAGAGGCAGCRTCACCATGAGCCCCAGTCCCGTGCTGCAGCCTTGGCCTTACCACCTGCCATGGGGAAGAGTTTTATTCCGCCTCCTGGCACGGTGCTCTGTTCCCAGTGCGGAGCTGGGAACCTCTGGCCAGGTAAGGGGAGCCCTCTACACCCCGCTGCCATGGCACGATGACTGCTGGAGCCTGGATGGGTGTTGCTGCTCCTTGTTCAGTATCTTCAGGCTTTCTTAGCCTCCTGTGTTGCTACACCTATTTATACTGTGTTAACAGCTTATCCTTTATATGATGAGTTAGAGGCCTGCTAATCTTGCATCATTTGTAGTCCTGTCTAAATTCTGATCTTTACAACCATTGCTCTAGAAATAAAAGGATTAATCAAATACCATAAGATTACTAGAGCTTCAAACCGGTCAAAATGGGCCAGGGAAAACATGTTAATTGCTTCTCACTTAACCTGAGCACAGAACTGCACTTTATATTTCTCCTCCTGCTCTTGTCACTGGTGTTCTGTGTAATGTGGAGCTCTGGTTTTGACAGATGCAGAAGAAATTATAGTGCTTTTTGCCTTCTTTTTTAACAGATATGTCTGTGTTGCRGCTCTAGATATTCTTTAGACATCCTGCTCAAACCTATATACAGAAAAGGCAAGATCTGAACACCAAAATTTGCGTATAGAAATATGATTGCAGAGAGTTACAAAGTTATTTGTAAGGTTTACTAAGTACTGCAGAAAAGTAGTAAATAAGTCAAAGCAGAAGGATAAGCTACAGTATTCAACAACCCACTTCTCGTATTTTACTAATTTAAACATAAAGCTATTTCGGCAGTAAGCAGAATTTGTTTCAAGTCTTTTAGCATAAATGCATTTACTTTAACAGAACAAAATAAAAATCCTGGATCTTTATTGCCATTTTGAGCATGTGAATAAAAAGAAAAAAAAAAAGAAGAACCACTTTCCAAACACACTAGCTTTTCATTGGCACCTGGTGAATTAGTCTTGCTGATATAGCTGCTGTGGACAGGATTGCTGCAAAACTTGGAGAAAATCCTGATATACCCTTTTGGCAGCATCGCCACACCAGGGAAGAAAATAAAGAAACAGAAGTTGGGTTTTTTTGTTCTTTAGGAACCTGAATAGGTCCCACAGCACCACAGACCAGTCCATGCACACTACCTGACAATTATATCAGTATCCCAAAGTATATACAGTGTACAGATAGATCCTGTCTTTTGAATGTCCACTACTTAAAGACACAGTTGGCAGGAGATAAAAGAAGAAAAGAYATTAATTTATTTTGCTGTTGTTTCCATCAAGTTAGCTACTGATACCCTCGGTGTTGTTTTCTATCTTCTTTGTTTGATTTTAAATTTACAGAATGACTCCATTCCCCAGCACAATTGTTGATTTGTTTTAGAAAGAGAAGTTTCCCTTACTCAGCTGTCACACAGCTCAGGTAAGTTTTATGGGCTTAATTTTCTTYCTAACTTTTTGAGTGATTTTGATAGTGGGAGATATTCCCTACTGTGGTCCTCTCAAACTATTGATATTTAACTTTTGGGGACCAGAGGAGAGTATATGACTATCTGGCTGCAGCTCCTGTGTATTGGTTTATACTATATGGTGATTAGATCTCAGAAAATCCTTATTCTGGGATGAGACCATGTCTAACACCTCTGGTCCTGGGCCAGGACCACATCCTAGATACAATGGTACTGCCAAAAACTCTCAAAAAAGACTTTGAATAATCATTATTATAAATGCTATAATAGGAATTTCTGCAATTGTTATATAAATAACTCCAAGGAGAGGCATTAGGAGGTAAAAGACAAAAAAGTGACAAACAAAAAAGCCATATAACAAATAAAGCTTCTCATGCTGCTTCTGTCTGCTGCAAGAAGGGTATGGCTGTACATGTATAAATCACAGCCTCATAAGTATAAAGGAGGACTGTGAAGAAGCCTAAGCTCATCCAGTCTTTCTCCACATGGAAAAGAGTCTGTAGGATGGGGAAAATATTCATTGACTTGCAGGAAACAATAAAATACCCCGGAGAAAATATAGAAGCCAATTGATTTAATGTGTCACCATTTGCAATCTATAAATATCCCTGTGGCAAACTCAAAAGATCTCAGTTTATTTGTGACTAGGAAATGGAGACCAAAAGCAGCCTCATATATAAATACAATGGATTTCACAGCCTCACGATTTATTGTCTCTCCTTCAGCAATGCGGGTTACACCACTGAAACAATACTGCAGCCATAATAGGAAAACTGTCCTACTCGGGATTTATGAATTTATAAAGGATATAGTCAGTTTTGTTGTGTGATTCAACAGTAAATCACTACTTACAGATGCCAGAGCATGCATCAGGTGGGAAGGTGCTCACGGAAGGACGCGACGTGTTTTCTAATGCAGCTGTTAGGCACCGAACGGTAATAAAGGAAACAACGGCTGAGCACACGACCTGCCCCAAACCCAGACAAAGTGCTTATTGAAGCACATCAGTAGCCAGCACTAGAAAGATAAAGCTTCAGAGGAAATATTTGGAGGATTTTTAAATTAGGAAATATATTCTGTAAGGCTTGGATTTAACTTTCTGATTGCCTCACCCTTTCCTCACCTCTTGGCTTACTTTCTGCCTGTGAGTAGATTAGGACAGGTCACAGTTATATGCGTATCACGGCTTTTATTTTCCTGCAAATTTAAGTTTCCATTACTTTATCTCTGCATTATGTAGCATACAGTGTTTGATAATGTGCTGTAGCATCTATAAAAGGGTTTTCCCTGTTTCATAATTGAAGCTAGTATATTCAATTTTAAAAGCGGGGGAGGGAATAGAGTTTTCTGTCCCCAGTCTGATTGTCGCAGGGAGGGTTCCTCTTTCATCCTCGCAGAGGATGCGTATGTTGTGAGACATGTTTCCGAACAGCAGGCACATTGCTGTGCATTGAGGCTCAGACTTCAAATGGGGCATAATCAGGCATTTCAGGCCCCTACTTATGCTCCTGAAGAGTTGGCCTGATTTTCAAAAGTACCGAGCAATTGACATCTCCTATTGATTTCACTGGGAACTAGTCAGCCCTCAACACATCAGAAAAATTGGGCTGGTTACTTAGAAACCTGCATATGGTTTTCAAATCTACACTCTGAGGCTGGTTTTTTTTCATTGCTGGAACTAGCCTCTGTTTTCCTCTGCTGCATATGCTCTYCATATCCTAAGTAGCACTTTTGCTTATTCTGCAAACAGTGGCTTTTCTGGTGCACTTGGCCCTCAAAATCCTGTAGATTAATACATTTCGTGTTCTCTAGATCTGCCTTGGGGAAGAGGAGTTGAGGAGTTTGGTTTTGGTAATCAAACAGCCTTTCAGCCTCTCCTGCATTTCTCAGAAGTTCTCCAATTACTTTTGCTGAGCTGGAAGTATTTTTTTGATCTCAGCTGACAGACACCCTCTGCCATTGACATGATTTATAATCACTAATGTCTACAGGTGACAATTCCCTTTCCCATTTTGATACAGTAGGTCCTCTACTTGTTGTCTATCATCCAACAATCAACCAAATGTCTGGTCTCCCCTCTCGTTCCTGGGGACAGACTTTTTAGCAGGGCCTGTTGTGATAGAACAAGGGGTAATAGTTTTAAACTAAAAGAGGGTAGATTTAGACTAGATATAAGGAAGAAATTTTTTACAATGAGGGTGGTGAAACAGTGGAACAGGTTGCCCAGAGAGGTKGTAGATGCCCCATCCCTGGAAACATTCAAGGTCAGGTTGGACGGGGCTCTGAGCAACCTGATCTKGTTGAAGATGTGCCTGCTCATTGCAGGGGGGGTGGACTAGATGACCTTTATAGGTCCCTTCCAACCCAAACTATTTGATGATTCTATGATCCCAGGCCAAATAACCTGGGTGCACATGTTAGAGCACCCACCACGGAGAGGAGCATGTGGGTCACTGCTCTGCTGCTGTGGGGAYGCTGATGGGATGTGAATGGGGTATAGGAACGATCTGGGTCATATCTCAGAGCTTGGCCTCCCTGTTGGCRTCCCTTTTCTCATGGTGGGGTGCACCAATGCTGTCCATGGGGTGCTGAGGTTGACTTTCTGGAGAGGGAAAAGTGATGTATCAGTCCCCAAGCACAAAATGGAGAAAAGCTGCTAGAGGTAAAAATGACAGAAGACCTGTAGTTCAAGTTGACAGACTAAATATAACCAACAATGTGGTGCGTTGTGGCATGTGTCATCCTGGGATGTGCTGTTGGATGTATCCTATCTATGTCACAAAATGTTATTATTTTGTGTCAGTTAAAACTGGTAAGGTCTAWGTCTGACTTTGCCTCTAGTTCTGAGCAACGTGGGATGAGAAAGATAYGGACAAGTCTGAGACATTCTGAAAGACGGCAGTAAGAAAGAGAAGAGGTCAGAAAAAATTATCTGTGAGCAAAAGCAGAGTTTCAGCACCRGAAAGAAAAGTCTCAGCTATGACAGTAGCCATCCCATAGGTGAAGGGACTATTTCCCTGTTGTCTCCTCTCTCTCTCTCTCCATAAGAGCAAGACAAAAGGATGTAGATTTTGCAGCAAAGAAAATGCAACGTGGATATTAGGAAGTGTTTCTTGTCTGTTGGGGGTTGAGAGCGTGCRATGTGCTGCATAGGCAGGTTGTGAAGATTTTGGAGAACCATTTAAACAAACAGGTTTTGGGATCGTGGGGCATTGTTTGAGTCCTTATGAACYGAGGAAAGTGGCTGTCTCCATCTGGGGAACTGCAGATGCTGGAGATCCGCTGAGGGCTGCAGCTTCAGTGGGTGGACATGTAGACGGTCCTGAGCAGAAAACAGCCTGAGGAATGCAGCTCTGGAAGAAGGTCTCTAAAGGAAGAAGGGCAAAAGGGGATGACCCTTCACTCTGCTGGTGTGAAGGGAGTTGTCGATGGCTGTTACAGCTGGGTGCTGGTTTCCTTCCATCTGACGGCTGGGAACGTCCTGCTCTTTTGACTTATATGTGTAAAATAATTCACAGGCTGGAAGAAAGAGGGAGTGTCTGGGGATGTTTGTCTTGCCTCTGCACAGAGGCAGTTCTTGGATGATCTCGCAAGGGCTTTCCCAGCTCTCCGTTTTTATTTACTTGGCGTAAGAGCACTGCCCATCAAGGCAATAGACTGCTACTGCAACTAAACTTTGAAAAGACAGCCAGAGCCTTGTAGAAAGATGTGCAGGTATTCTTTCAAACCAAAGAGCCAAACAGAGCCTTTATTCCCACATTAACTTGGTACATGTTTTTGTAAACATAACARTGGAACAAGCTCACAAGCAGCCTTCCTAAGGGCGTGTGGGGGGTTAGAAGTCCTGTCCCTCTGGCTTCAGTCTTACAGCATCCCACACCGTTTGTCAGAGACTGGGGGAAAGAGTGTCTTTTTGGATAAAGCTCTTTATTTCTTCACCAGCTTCCCGTGCTGCCAGGCAGCAGCATGGGGCACRCTCAGGAGCAGAGCAGGAAAGGAAGCATTACCAGGTCCTGATTTCTCCGGGGCACCTCAGCTGCTTACAATCCTCTATGCAAAGCACTAAGCAATGCTTTTGTGTAGCCATCATGAGACTAACTTCATGAAAGATGCTATTGATATCGTTCTGACACAGGAAGCATGTACAGAATTAGAAACAGACTCCCCTGAAAGAAGTAAGGCAACGGGATATATTACAGTATCAAAATGTACTTGACAGGTGGAATGTATGTATCACATACTGAAAGAAACTGTTTGGTGAGTGGTACGTTTCATATTAAAATATATAAATCATCCACTTGGAGAAGAATTGGACTCTCTGGGCAAGTAGCTTAGCTGCTACATCTGAAATGCTGCCTGTTAAAACAGATATATTAATTTCTGAACCTGATAATCATTGCCTATTTTTTGTGTTTGTTCCAGGGTAAAATTCAGAATTAGATATATCATTCACAGCATCTGACAATACTCTGTGTCTGTTACTGGCTTGATTGTGTTATTCTAGTGTTGCAGTGTAGTGAATAGTCCCTAGTTAATCGGTGTATCTATTGATTAATATATATTCCCATTACAGTAAATATATATCATAATAAATTAGATAATATAACCATAATAAACCTGCTATATCCAGTATGTAACATACTAAATCAARATTAGCAATTACTAATTGAAATTATATCCCCTAGTATAGCATTATATAAATCAAAGGCATTTTCTCTAAAATCCATGCATCATTCAGAAGATTAATCCTCTGGCAACTGTAAATGTTTTTCTACTACGTTCATTTGGCTAAGCTGGATAATGGTAATAGCCTTGACGTTAAATACACAATACAGTATGTAAAAGCTGATATAGTGGTTATTGCCACAYATATCCTTACTGCTGATCACACTGCACCAGTCACTGAGCCGTGGGGATGGTCAGTGCACTGCGCCCACCATGTCCTGTGAGTTGGGCTTCCTTGGCTCTTAGGGTTGAGGCGGGTTGTCTGTACAACATACTTGGAAGTCTTTTACCCTGTGCACTCAGACAGAAAAAATTGGGACACAAAAAATCCATGCTAATTTGAAAGAAATATGGGTGACTTGGGTGCTCCCAAACCCACTGGTGCTTTTCTCTTCCTTGCTTCCCACTTGAAACTTGGAAGACTTGAGAGGGGTGTTTTGTTTTCACTCTCCATCATCCCAGAGCACAGATGGGAACATCAACGGGAACTGCTCCCATGAAAGGGCAGGACAGCRACTGAACACGCTGCATTGACCCAACAACTTTGCATGGACAACATCAGGCTGAGTGAGGGGATCCTGCCAGGGGGACTGATCTTGAGTGTATCTTGAGAGAAATGCCTTTAATGAATGATTTTAAAGTATGTTTCTGTAGGAATCATCACTGGCCCATCAACAAGGGCCTTGGGGGAGCTCCACTTTGCAGAGCGTGCAATGGGGAGAAATCCTGATTGCTCTGGGGTGAGGAAAGGATGAGAAGAAGCAGGTGAGGCAGCCTGAGCTACCTTCACTTGCAGCAGCTTCACAAAATGTCCTAACCATGCACAGAAAACCAATTGGAGGTTATACAAAACCTCTCGTGCTTACTTTGCATTTTCGAAGTAGAAGACTGGGCATCAGTCCAAACCCATAATCTGCGCGAGGGCACGTCACAACAAATAGGAAAGGGATAATTAGAATTTTATGGAGAGTGACTCTCTGTAATGCTACCTACTGTTTACTTACCAACAATTTTAAATTTAGCAACTGATGCATTTTAAATAATACAAATTAAAAAAAAAAATTCTAAGCAGCTCATATTTGCTCTTAGTTATGTGGGTTTTTTTAAATAACCCTGTTTCCCCAGTGGGACCAATGTGTGTGCACATGTGTGTCTGCTCATAAAATGGTACTGAAATGTATGAGAGCATAGGAATGCGGCTTTAGCAGATAATAACTCTCGATTTCATTGTTTCAAGTGTTTTTTTTTCTAAAAGTCAAGGAAAGTCCAGTTCATTCAAGACAATAGCAGTGTGAGAACCATTCCTGTGCTTTCTAGCAGTGTGTGAGAAGATACATGTAAGAGGTAAGTCTAAAAGCAACATAAGATGTAACATTTTCTTTGTTGTCTTTCATTACAGTTCTGTAACTTAGTTAGCTAGAGTGGCTGTTGGCTTTTACCCCAGATAGGACTCTATTTCAGTGGTATCTAACACCTCTACATTGTGTCCAGCGAAATAGTAAATTGACATATCTTTTAGGAAAAAAAAAAAAAAGATGCTTTAGCAAGATATTACATTTTACATTATTGATTTGTTGTAACTAATATAGCTGCATGGATATTCTTATCCATGGGCAAATCTGAGAGTATTAATCTACCCACAGCCTAAATTACACCCACACAAAGATTTATTTTAAAAGTGAACACACAGAATGTAGCTCATCATTAAGTATTTTTATCATCTTAATAAACCCCCTGAAATCAGCAAAAGAAAAGCAACATGTACAAGCAAATAGTCATCTGATAATTTTCTCCATAAAAGCAGAAATGCAAGAATTTTCAAATTCCTTATTGTTTAGTTACTTTTAACACAATTCACATAATTCAAGCATCATCTTTTCTGCATAAGTAGTCAAAACCAGCCATATGGCTAATTGCTTTCCCAAGTTGTGGTCCTTTGTGAGCAATTGTATCACTGGCTGTGTCTCCATCAGTGAGTGCTGTGGTGCCATGGATGTGGAGGTAAGACCACAGGTGCTGGGGACCCACATCCACACCATGCATGTTCCTATGGGGTGGCTTCTGATGAGCTCTGGTAAAGTCCCAGGGGCCAGCATACGAGGTGCACAGCTCATGTGCATTTTCTGGTTTAGCTTAACCCCAAG
The DNA here is from genome assembly GCA_035582835.1 of Phoebastria nigripes. Classification (NCBI taxonomy): domain Eukaryota; kingdom Metazoa; phylum Chordata; class Aves; order Procellariiformes; family Diomedeidae; genus Phoebastria; species Phoebastria nigripes. The sequence goes on from JAYKAV010002986.1 coordinate 400,781, forward strand.
GGATGCAGCTGTCACACTCCAACACTGCTCTGCAGTGTGAACTGAAGCACGGTAAGTGGAGGGCGATGGGGAGGTTTGCTCCCTCCTGATAACAACCAAAAGGCTGGCATAGATGTGCCCACTGGATACCACCTGCTTATGGGCCTGCCATCGCATCTTTAAAGGGTATCCAAGAAACATCACTTTTGATCAATTTTTGCTATCTGATCACCATTGAGGCTATAAGCGCATAAACAGAGAACCACAAGGCAAGGGCAGGTCAGCCTGCGCTGGGTCCTGCAAGGAAATCACCCCCCTCCTCCTGCCTTAACACAGCTGGACCTGGGCACTGCTCTCCACTTCTTACAACATTTGCAGGGCCATGGTTTGAGGGTGAAGGCAGGAAAACCCTGTATTACAGATGAAGGGACTGTAAATCATTGGGTAAATTACCCCTGAGCACAACTTGACAGGTATATAAGACAACTCAGCCTCACTCCCTGCCTGATTTAGCTTCACGTATTTAAATCCAGGTCTCCTACCTATGAGAACATTGCTCTGAAAAATGTTTGCCCTGCTCTCAGAAAGACTTTCTCTGTGCTTTCTCCCTGCTATGGTAGCATTATGCTGCCCTGCTCTGGATCATCTGTGTGTGCATACATCTCCTAGCTACCTTGTCGTGCCAGCGTTAAGGCTGGGTGGTTTAAGGAGTTGACATGCATATAATGGTAATCCCATTAGACATCATCAAGGTTGAGTCTGTGCATGTAAAAAAACACATGTTGAAATGCTGAGCTACAAGATGCTGCAAAATCTGAAAGTATTGCTTTGTGGTGCTAATGATTAATATTAATATGTGTAATAGGTTTTCATGTTGTGGACAGGGTGAATGGCGAAATGGATTCAGGTCTTTTTATTTTCTTTTCAGCTTGTTATTATCCAGAGAAAAAACACTAATTACTAGAAGCTAATACCTAATGTGTTACCCTCTTAATTAGTACCCTAATTATTAAGTGCCGTGATAACCACTAGTTAGAACGTATTTGCTTTTTAAGACTTTGTTTATCTGTCTTCCCACTCCCTCTTTTTAATGACACTGACACCAGCAGAGATGCTGGAGAGAGAATATCAATAATTTCCCCTTGGGAAATGAGTCATTTTGAGCCTCCTGAACACTGTTATGATTTTCATTCTGTTGTAAAATGCTTTTCACCTTTGAACTGTTAGCTTGTGTTAGATTCTGACATTAAAGCACTAACATTTGAAATTGGGAGGATGAACTCAGGGGAGCAGAAAAGGTCACCTCAGTGGCACAAGATCTTGCTCAATGTCTGCCATCTGGGAGGCAGGAAGGTGTCTGAACAACATCTTCAGCTGCCCATCTCTAAATCCTGAAGCATTCAGTGAAATATTCCTCATCATGTCTATCTAAAGTCGTGATGTCATTTTGGGATGTACTTCACGTAGCCCCACCGATAACCTCCTGCTCTCCATCCTTTGGAGTAGGAGGCTGTGGTATCTGGGTGCTGGATGCTGCGGTCCCGTGTGTCTGCACTGAGTCCAGGAGTGCGGCACCCACTGCAAGAGGAGGAGGTGTCTGTTCAGAGTTCATCCATGCTGAAGTGAAATGTCAAGCAACTACATGTGGTTTCTTAATAAAATAGGCATTTAAATAGAAAATTAAGCATAAATACCTGCCAAAAAGCCTGTATTGAGGTGATTGGTATATATGGGCCACTGCCAGAAGTTATAATAATACAGCCTTTTTATGGAGACTATTAACTCTTTCCAGGGAGTGGCACATTGTAAGTGACTGAAGTGATTTAAGATGCGTGGCAGAGGGGAAGAAAGATCTCTTGATTACAGAGGACAGTGTATGGCCGTGCTTGAGTTGGATACGCTGTAGCACACCAGAAAAAGTACTTTGTTAGCTGTAAAATCTAATGGAAGGAGCAAGACGTCCCTGCTCTTTCTGCCCTTGATTCTTGGCAGCGTGGATTACAAAATGCTTAAAGGATGTGGATTAGAAAAGATGTGTTRACTATATGTACAGTTACTGTTTCTATAGCCTTATTAGTATGCGCAGTGCCTCACACTGATTTGACATTGTCTCTGCCCTGAGGAGCTTGAAATCTAAAGGCAAAACCCTGTGACCATCTGAAATCTGAACATTTAAAGGAAGGCTCTGAAAAAAGGATTCATGAGACTGTGAACAAATACGTTTTAGTTGACATGTCAAAAGCAGGGAGCAGGCAGGGAGGCAGAGGTAAACAACTGCAGCGGAGGAGAAAAATAGTGAGAGAGTCCTAATTGTTGTCAGCTTGATTCCAGCCTTGTTCACCCGGATAGACTTCACTGCCTCTTTGTCAGTGGAGGTATTTCTGATTTACACTGATCTAAGTGAGAACATCTTCCATGCTTTTATCCAACACAGCTGCTGCTGAAGTGGCTTTAACCCCTTGGTCCTTTTGCCTTGTTCAATATTTATGGGTGTGCAGGGTCCCTGAAGGAGCAGGCAACAGCACAACCAGAGGCGGGATGGGCAGGCAGCTGGTAGTGCTTCTTGGTGCAGGGACCCACATGGAAGAGCCACAGGGGGTGATCCGTACTCCTGCACACAAGGCAGCTTCCTGCACCCGAAGCTGGTCCCAGTTTTTCCAGCAAAGTGGTGACCTTCCATAGGCATTTTTTCCATTGTGCCTTTCTGGTCGTGGTCCTTTTGGTCCATCAGATACAAGCAGCTGCAGCCCCAGTGTGGCCATTTTACAAGAAGGTGCTGCTCACAGTGTCTGTCTCTCGTCCGATCTGTGTAAGTGCTCCAAACGGCTTTTCTTTTCTTCTTCTTATAACTGTGCCTTTCCCCAGGGGGAAATGCCAGCATCCAACACTCCCCACACCACCACTGGCTYAGTGACCCGCTGCCGTGGGTGCCCRTTTGGTGACACATGCTGAATCCCTCCTGTGGTGCAAGTTGCAGAGGCCTCCACAGCAGTTTGCAGGGCATTAAGAGCCAGCGCAGGTTTCTTTACATGCATAAGCTGGAGTTGCGAAACAGAGTTTTGCAAACCAAGATGCTCACCAGGCTCAGGGTATGTGCATGCAGGAAAAAAACAGTGTGCTTGCACTATTGCTTTGAGCCTGCCAGCCCATGCAGCAGCTGCGTGCGGACCCTAACCTCAGCACAAGCTGTAGCATCCTGCAAGCCCCTGTGTGTGCCCTGTCTCCGTGCAGAGGCCACATCTCACAGGCTGCTTGGGCCACATGTCACATGTTCACATGTTGTGTAGACATACCATCCACTCAGCCAGAGAAAACAGTTACCTCAGGGTAAAGCCAGTATGCACTGGGGGATAAATAAAGCTTTGAGGATGATTATAACATGCCTGATGCTTTCCTGAGAATAGCAGCAATCACAGAAATTGAGTCAGGATGAGGAGCAAAGGAAGCTTTTTTTGGTCTGTGACCCGGTGGTCTGGAAAACAAAGAAACCCCCCACCTAGTTTGTTAATTAGGCAGAAAATTCTCCAAGGCAGCAAATAAATGCCCAGGCTGGGACGGAGGAACCCCGTCGAGCCGGCACACGCTTCTCCAGCTCTGAGCTCAGCCGCCCGCCCTCTGCAGCGCTCCATGCCTGGCTGAGCTGGCAGCCCTGTCCCACTTCCCTGGCACACCCCATGCTCTGCCATGCCCCAGCGCAGCTCTGCGCGTGCGGCTGCTGCATGTTTGCGGGGTGTTTCTGAGCTATGAAGAGCACTTGGTTTGGGCTGTGGCAGGAGTGCAGGTTATCTATCATGTGATTGAGCCTTTTCTCTTGTTCCCTTCTGACTAGACATAAGCTTCATTATTGGTGGTAGAAAATGTTTGGTTTCCTTGAAAGACACTCAGCCCAGAGAGGGGGGAGATGTTTTTCTGTGTGGAAGACCAAATGTGATCAGTCCTTTCCAATTCCCCCCTCTTGGCAGTACTGCAAGAGACAACAGGCTTCAAAAGAAGCTCACCTTTCTGTGCTGGGTTTATAAATGTCTCTATAGCTACACTAATAGTATAGCTTTTTTTTTTTTTTTTCCTTCCCAGATCTATTCTGCCAGAGAGGTGCTGCAACAAGAGATGGAGAGGAAAGAAAACTCTGTTTGTTGAGGCTTTGGCGCATGCTGTTGAGGCCCCATCCATTAGATGGGACCCAGCTCCCTGAGCGCTGGTCACCTGAGGCTCACAAGGACTCAGCAGAGTGTTTTGTAAGGTCACTAAGTGTCCCACTGCCAGGTAAATGCCACTTGTCCATCTTGCCTGGGAGGCTGGGGTATCATGGTGTCTCCCACGTCATTTTGGTACATCTTTGTATTATGTACTCTTACAGGCTTTTCCAGTGCTGCCTACAGCAGTTAAGCTTTGGCTTTCAAGTCTGTCTTTTCGTATCCATGCAAGTGTTTCCATGCAGTGATCAGAGGAGCTTTCAGCACAATTTATTTATTATCATGCTTTAATACAAGACTTTCTTAAAACATTATGTACATTGGTATGAAAATCTGTGATCACTTAAAATTGAAAAATGCCTGTTGGTGTTAGAGCATTTTAAAGAAGCTAATGATTACTGGGATGGGGGCTAATAGCACAGTGCTTTCTAGTTTTGTGTTAATTTTATGCTTTCTAGCACAAAAATTGCATGCAATTGTAAGATGTTTGCATGCACAGAAGTCTATGTGCTGAAGCTGCCACCCTACGTTTCCTTGGGGCCTCTGTGTGACATCTGTCTCTGGGAACATTTTTAGTCACTGATAAATGGTATGCATGAACATTGGGGATAGAGAGTTCTTCCAGGCCTGATCTGCTCTGAGTGGCCTGAAATTGCATTATTATTCACAATAACGGCCCATGGACAGGAGATAGTTTCTCTATGGAAAGTGTCAGGAAACTCATTTCCAAAAGTTGTGCTGCTCTGTGCATGCAGCATTCCCTGGGAAGGAGCCTGTATTGGTGTGATTTCAGTGCAGAGGTCTCTTGTCCTTATTGGCAACTGGCAGAACTGAGTTCATAGGTGTTCTATACGTTGCACTGGATTTCTTTCCCTCCGAGCCTTAGAAGTGCAAGGAAATAAAATAATAAAATTGTTACAGCAGCAGGAGTCCAGTTGAATGGGTAATTGTCACACAATGTAAAGGTATTTGAAAAAGTGGAAGAAAAAATAATCTAAATGTCCTCCTTTTACTGGGAAAATTTATTATTATTTATGAGTAATTTTCATTGTTGAAGGAAAGTGTAAGACACAGTCAGAGAGACCGTAAAAAATGAAATGTATAAAGTGTTATTTACATTATAGTGGAGAAGAGGGAATCACTGGCAGGGAGAATGTTAGTTTATTTAAATACAAAATCGGGTTATTCAGAATTGCATGCTTAGATTGACTTCTGTACAAAAAGTAGTCCATAATTCTTCCCGCAATAGAAATATGAATTGTGGTGAGCACTGCTAATGGCTCTGTCCTAGCTTGTATTGGTATCCCCAGACCATGCAGGAATCTGGGGTTGGGGCAATATTCTGGTGCAGTAGGAGTTGAGCAAACCTAGAGCTGAATGAAAGGCAGTATTCTAAAAGGTTTCCTGTCTCTATAACGAGTGAGAGAAACAATGAGACAATACCACCCAGTATTGGATACCAGCGTTGCTGGTATTGGAGCATTAACAGACTGACAGTCTCCTATGACTGATGCCTTAACTAAATTACCAACATGTGTGCTCAGGCTGTGAAGCTGAAAGCATTGGGTTTAAGAGGTGTGTGTATATGTGTACATATAAATACACACTGTTAATAGGTGGTGAATAATTTTTACTACTTCTTGCCACTAAGGATTGTGAATTCTAATTAGTGAATGTGTTTATCCTCAGAAAGCCCCTGGCCCTTCTAGGCTGCTAGCCTCACACAGTCCTGCTCTGTTGGAACAACCCTCCCCTTCCTTTCTCCTAGCCCTTTGCAATGCCCCACAGTTTCAAGTCACCAACTTTATTGATACAGAAATATGCTCCCACTGTACAAACAAAACACTTTTAGTGCTATAGATGCTGCTATAGAGACAAAGTAGAGCCGTGTGCCTGTTTCCTGAAGCCTTCCCCCCAGCCAAATAAAGCTGCTTGCGTTCACACTGGCAGAGGAAAGAGTCCCAGAGCCTCACAGTTACTGGATTGCCGTATGCCTTGGGTTGGTCCAGAGGCAGAAGCTGTCACTGTGCTTCTTTCTATTCTTAAAGAATGACCCATTTTTAATGAGGTTTGCTAGTCATTGTCAACATTCAAAGGTTCATCACTAGATCAAGATATTAAATTATTCCTGTAGATCCTCTTTGGACTGTCAAGCCTATGTAACCAGGGTTATATTTGGGGTGCTTTCTGCTCTCCTTATCCGTTGCTCTTGCTACAGTGCTAGAAACAAGACCTGGAAAATTCTTTTGCATGTTCCCGGAAGACAAAGTTAGCACGGAAAGGAGAAAAATACAATGTTTACTTAGTTCTTAAGATGCATTTGGAGGCTGGTGCTGCTGGACTTGTGTAGCTAGATGTTGCACCTGATTGGTAGGACTGGTGATCAGCGAGGAAAGTTTTTTCTTTTACTGTTTCAGTCTGCCAGTAATGGAGCATGAACAGGCATGAAATGTCATAACCTCAGATTTTTATACTCCTTTATTTTACCATAAAATTGATTGCTTTCTCAGATTTGAGAAATTGGACTGTGCTGAACAGATTAGGGTCTGTTAGTATTGGGCAGCCCTGCACATCCTTTAAACAGATAAGCACTCGAAAGGGGTTTGTACTAGTGGAAATTCTACCCAGAAAAAGATGACTATGTCCATGAAGAACATTTTTTCATCTCTTCCTGTTGACAGAAAAACAGCCCAAGTAATGCGGGTTTATAGCATATCAGATCACTGCCAAGGGAAAAGCATTGCTTAAATTCAGCTTGAACCTGCTCTTTCCACTGGGAAAGGGAGTTGAAATGCAAACTTTTGTGGGTGCTTTCTGCTTTTCACAAGAAATGACAGTTCCTGAGAAAAGGAAAAAGCCTTTGACATGGGGGTTTGGGTTTTAATAAAGACTCAAATGTTTTGGTGGGAGCTGAAGGAAGCTTTATGTTCTGACCGAGCAGGGCAGAAGTGCAAGGAGTAAACGAGCACTATGCCTCATGAAATACTGCTTTAGAAACTTCCGAAAGATTTGTTTCCCCTGACAATATGTTCCGTTCGCTATCATGATTAGCTACTTCCTCAATCACTGCTTTTATGCATTCAAGGGGAAATTCCAACTGCTCCTCTTGGTTACCTGCAACACTGTGTGTGTGTGTAACCATGCTTGGTAAAAGATACTTGGAAAAGAACAACAAAAGAAAAAGCTCTTTTACTGTCCATTTTAAGAAAAGTTCCTCCATCTGAATGCTGAAATAAAGCTCAGCATAACATAGAGATGAAAGACAATTCCATGTCACAACCCTCCTGAGCCATATGGCTGGCGGTTCTTGATGCTCAGACTCCCTGGATGCCTGATTGCTACATCTGCACGTGAGGCTGTGTAATGTGCTCCGAATGCCATAGTCTGTGCCCAGCTTAAAGGAAGGTCTTGAAAGATGAGTAATTGCTCAGAATTACCTGCAGGAAGCTCTGCTGCTTCCCTCCGATTGATGCAAACTATTTGGAAGGTGTTTGCTACACAGGGATGCAGCTGGACTGAGACAGCGGAGTCGAGGCTTGGGGCCAAACTGCCAACGCCTGAACTGGTGCAGCGGGATGGTGCCATCGTGAGCTGAGCTGGCTCAACCCCGGAAAGGAAAGAGCCTGAAACAGGCTGCACCTACAGCAGGACAGTGAGCATTACAGTACATCTCCCTGCTGCAGGCTGTGGAAAGCCTGTATTTTATTCACACAAGAAACCAGACTCTAAGTGGCCCATGTATAAGGCTGTGTATAGATTAAATGTCTGCACGAGGCAAATATGATAGTACAAGCTACTCTTTTTTACCATTACAACACCCTATGCATAATGCATAGCTCATGAATAATTTGTGCAATGATCTATTCCCAAACTTATGGTATTACAAAAATTTTTTCACTCTGAAAGTAAACAAAGGGAAAGTGTTATCCATCAGGAATAAGAGGGAACAGGCAGGCTCAGCAGCCGCTGGCACCCGTGGGAGCTGGAGAGCTGAAACAATCCCTTGAGGAAGCGGCTCTCATGGACATGTGAGCAACGTCCGCTATTGCTCTGCTAGCAATCCAGGAAGAAAATGAAAGTCTGCCAAATGTTTAAAAATCATTCATTTTATTACAGCATTACTCAGTGCCTGTAACTTCGTGAGATACTGTTTGGAAAGCTGATTGTTTAAATGGGTGTGGATATAAAATCAAAGAAAATGCTGCCCTTGGAGGCAAGGCCATAGTCCTTAATTTCAGTCAGAAGTGAATAAATAGTAACTATTACTCTTCAGCCTTTTGAGTGCTTTGTGTGCTCTTAAATCCGTGAATGATTGTATAGGGGAAGAAGCAAGGAAAAAGCAACTTGCTTAAGATAAAAATAAGTTCTATGCCTTTTCTCTGTTAATTTTGGCCCGAGACTCCTGCTGAGCCTGAAGTAAACACTCTGTGATATTGGAAGAAGCTGAATAGTTTCTTTTTACACTCATTATTTTTATTTTTCCTTTTTGCCCTTCTGGATTTTCCTGGGAGCACCTCCTAGTCCCTGCCTATATGACCTGTGAGCTGGGGATTTCTCTTCCTTTTTTAAAACTCATTCTTTCCAGATTTAAAAGATTCTGATTACTTCAGAGACACAAGTCAGACTTTGCCATGCGTTGTTCACAGAATGCAGCCAGAGCTCCTTAGGCTCAAAAGTTAAGTTTTACAAAGTCTAAAATTAATAAAATTTTTTGGGTGACCTAAATAAAAATAGGAGTTGGAAAGCTCAGTAGCTGTGGGGTTTCACGTCAGGGTTAGATGGGCTGTGCTGGTGCAGAAGAAGCAGAAAGTCAGAAGGAACAAATGGTTTGTTAGCCAAGCCGATAAATTCCAACCAAGCCATCTGCATCAAAGGTGTTTGAAAGAAGGAAACTCATTCATTGTTTTTTTATTTTTAAGTATTATTTCATTTCCATCAACTCATTTTTCGTAGACTAACATCTGTCCTCTTTCGAGGTTAGGCTTTTGCAGAGGTGTAAGTGCCATCTACTGACTGCAGCACCGACGGTCTCATCAGCTCCCTTAAATTACATGCTTCAATGGCTCTTAAAGGAAGGAGGAGCCCGTATGGGAACGCCTGTACGCACGCTGCCTCGGGGGAGAAGGACGAGGTTATTCGGCAGATTGTGCCTGTGGTTTACATGGATTTAACTCAGCAGATCTGCAACTGTGTAAAACGAGCCTGAACGGCTGCATTTAGTTCCCCAGCGTTTTGTCTGTCTTTCTCAGAATACCCGTCTTTGGTGAACTGATTTCCCAGTGATGCTGGAAAAAAAACAGAGAGCGCGTTGTGGTGCTTCACAAGTTACTGCTGAGCCTTTTGAATAACTGTGAAGAGAAGAGTAGTTGACTTGATAGGGAGACAAGATGGTCTTTTTTTGAGGCTACCCCACAGAGGAGACTTGCTCGCAAGGTGCCCGTGTGTTGCAATGCTTTCTGCAGCCAGCACAGTCCTCTGTCAGGGCTGGAGGGCTCTAATAGGCATTAATGACSCTTACCAGCATCACCCGAGGTCTCCCCTGAGCTACATCGTTGGAGGGCTGGTCCCAGCCCACCTCAGCTGTGCCCCTGCCCGGCCATTGATCCCTGCTGATCCAGACCCTGACTGGTGACCCGGCTCCACCTCAGACCTGCCTTGTCCCCAGGGATCACTGGGCTGGGTCTGGCTCTGGTCACCATCACTGGACCTGACCCCAAGCTGCAGTTTGACTTCCTAGCTTCACTTTGGACCTTTCTTTGTCACCACAAATTTTCCTGATGGTCTGGACTCTTGGTCGGACCTGGCTGCTGGCCCCAGCCTCACTTGGGTGTGCTGAGCCATCCTGACCCTATAAACTGGAAATAATCAGTTATGTTGGTTGATTTGGTGAACCTACACAAAGTACTTGCTTCTTCCCAAGCATTACAATTTAACTAAGCAACGACTGCTCGCACCACTCCTCCCTTGTGAGAGAAACAACCCACACAAACTCATATTAAAATACCCAAATGGATTAAAATTATTTTGGTGCCAACTTCCACATGGTACTTTCATATTTCATATTAACTGTCCTACTTCAATTCAGCCCGCTTTTTTTCCTCCCTTTGATGCCATTGTTTTCATGTTTGCTGTAACTTAAGCAAAATCGGAACGGGACACTTCATAAACTTCCTTAGAGGAGGTYGCTGTGATGGTAGGATGCACAGGAATTATAGGAGAAAAGGTCTGACTGATTTGTATGGTTTAAAAARTGGTGTTGGTTTACAACCTTTGGACTTACTCCTGAAAAAAATCCTTTGAAAATCAAAACAGAACTCAGGGATTTCAATTTAAATCAACCTGAGAAATCATAAATTCAGTCATCACTACTGAAATATGACTCGCTTGTTTGCCAAAGCATGCAAAAATGTCTGTTCTGTGTGAAACTATAAATTAACCATCCGTTAGCTTTGAAAAACTGGCAAGTCTCATCAAGCCTTCCAGATAGCACAAGTGGAGATTCATAGTTATAACGAAACCTGAAAGGAGCAAGTTGAGGCTGCTCCCCATTTTTCCCAACGGACCATTGCTTCACTTGCTCTCAAGTATAATACTTTTCAGCATAATCAAACTTTTTCAAGTTTTCATTTTTAACATTCAATCCACTTTGAAATTTTTCAAGATGTATTTCAAATTAAATTTGKTTTTGGTGTTCAGAGCACAGCATGAAGATAGTTCGTATAATAATACTATTTAATATGAGTGCCAAATTTTTTACTTTGGAGGCTTTTACGAAAATTCCAAATCACTACTTAAAAGTACAAGTATTTACATATATAGATGAAAATCTGGCTATAATTTTTATTTTGCAGACTACATTTCAGAACCAAGACGTGATGGTAATATCTGTAAGAGACGTATTCCTGGTTTGCAGGGTCAGGTTGGTGTATTTCTTCCTAATAAATTTCTAACTGTGTACATATTTACTGAGATCTTCAAAAATACCTATTTTTGGAAGGTTTTGAACATCAGTTTTCAGGCTGTATTTTAGAAATACAGTTCTGTACTACATTTACCCTCAGCCAAAACAGATACTGTAATTTGAGCTCACAAAACAGCAAGTCTTAATCTTTATGAATTTTTTGGGGCATATAGTTAATTTGTTGTTATTCCCATCCAGTTAAGGACAAACTTACATATGAAGAATGGAATCATAGGCAGGTTCCTTTGTCTTTATTTTTTGGTGCCAATGGGGGTGTGTGTGTATACATATAGTTGAGAAAGCAAATCTGTCTGTCCTCTTCCATTTTATAAAATTTCCACCCATCTGGATGTTTTTATCTTGGAGAAAATGGGAAGAAACTTTCCCCACTGAGCTTTAAAGACTACTAGTGAAATAAACAGTCCCGCTCATCGGAAAGTTAGCCTAAGTGAATGGGTACATTTGAAAGGTTATGAACTAAAAAAAAATGCAAAGTCCTAAATTGGATTGCTGGCAGCAGCTCCTCACGTTTCACTTAAGCCAGTTTAGTTAAAATGATTTTCCTTTTTGTTTGCCACGAAAAACAAGATGCTTTGTTTAAGTTCATTACCTCTAATATTTTATAAATAGGTGGGTACCAAGCTATGCTCCGTTTTCTATGTACTGAACTCTCAGATGAAAGCATCTTTGTCTGATAAGTTGCCATTTTGCTCCTATTTGGATGCAGAGCATCCACCATTGTGCACAGACTCTCACGGAGATTTCATTTGTACCCTCTCATTAAGCTCTATGCTGGGGTTTGCAGCCTCAGCAGCTGTGCTGCTTAAATATGGGGGAAATGCTTTTTTCTCCCACTTGCTTTTACTCTTTGCTTCTCAACATTAGGCACAACTGAGATGTTTCTCTCTTAGGTCATGAATATGGGCAGACTTAAAGCACAAACATGATGTCTGTGCTTACCGGTCCAGATTTCCTAATGCCTATAGAGATGTAGGAGGTGGTATTAGGTGGGTGCCACCTTTCCTGTTGGCTACAGTGGACAAAATGCCCAGTGTTGCTCACCTGCATGGACTAATGTGTCCACACAAATATGTCCACAGCACATAAATACTCTGCATCAGGCTCTGCCCCATTTGCCTTCTGCCTGTGGCTGCCTGGCTGCTCAGTGCCATGGTGGACAGCATGCACTTTGGGATGCTCTTTCACAAGGATTTATTTCACACAAGAACAAGGTGCTTTCCTGTAGGCAGGTCAAACTCAGACATTACTAAAGATCTGTAACTTGTCCCAAATCGTCACTAAATCATGGCTCTTCTGAGGAATAAAAGCATTTTTAACTCTGCTCCTGGTTTCCTCAGCCACATCTGATTTAGCATGGGTGCAGCCACACTGAAGGCTTTGCTGTGGGTCCCTGCAGCGCTGTTCCTGGGTAAAACAGTGCCAGGTGTACCTCACTGGGTGTGTGCCAAGGAACATTTAGGACACAAAGGGGTCTTGCTATTTTGGACTAATCTCATTTTAAAGCAAAAGAATTGAGAAGATAGAGTATCATGACGAATGATGGAGGGTTAAAGAACAACCTCAGTAAAAAGACTATGAATAGCTTGAGGAAGGCACTTCAAAGCGCTCTCTTGGGCTAAGAAGCAGTCCAGCCTCATCCAGGGTCTGTAAATAAGATTGCCCCCAGGGTTATGCTGCTCATGGAACAGTACAACTAAATTCTTCCTGCAAACCACAGGCTCAGTTTGGATGCTGGTATTATTACAATTTCCAAAAAGTCTTTATAAGTACTGCAAAGGTGATGGAAACCCAGCAGCTTGGCTTCTTCCTGGCGCCTGCCCCAAGCCCTACACAAACACACTAATTGCTGCTGCACAGTACTGCGACTGTAGGCCAAAACAGCCGTAAGTCCTCCCCAGTTTACATAAGGGCCTGTTTCTTTATTTAAAAAAACCCAAAAATTAAAAGTGAATCTGCTGCTTTAAGGGCTCTTTCTTCAGTTTTAGCACCCTCTAAAATACTCAAACGGACTTATAAAGCAGATGCATGTAGTGCACTGTGGGTGAGGATTAAGCAAGCCCAGATTAATCGTACAAGGAGTAATCAAATGTGGAAACACCCTGCCTTTTCCCCTTGGGGGACTTCAAATGAGCGGCAGTGTTCAGAGCAAGCTTTGTTGTTGGTTAGAGCCACCTCCTAGCTGGTTTCCTAATAGCAGTGCAATAGTTGACGCAATCCTGCCTATTAACCTTTTATTTTATGTTCTGTGTATTTTTATTACGGAAGACAATAGGGAGGCCAGTGTGCTTGGCTAATCAGGTTTATTTATATCCAACCACAGTGTTGCCATCATGACTGGAACACACACAGTAAAGAACTGGGATCTTTTGCTTTTTTAGAGAGAAAATACCAGGTGTTTTAGGCAGGCTGTTAGGGGACACAGTGAGCAAGTTCGATTTTAGAAATGGTCACTCCATGCTGCCTGGAAATTGAAAACTTCCCTTCCAGGTATCTGTTTCAGCATTTGGAAACCGATGGTCACCTGAAAGCTTTGACCCAAGTTTCACACAGAAAGCAAAATGGGTAACAGTAACTAAGTGGAGGCATGAAAAATGAATTGTCTTTTTCTCCCTGGAGAAGAGATCCATTCTGCTGGAGCTGGCTAACACTTGGAAGCTCACAAAGCTCCTTTTCATTAGAGAAATGAAAGCCTCGTCATCCCTAGAGCTCTTAATTAGGCACCTTTTGCCATTCACACAAATCTGTGTCTCTGCTGTCAAGTCCTATTTGTTTTAAAAATTGATTCATTCATTTCAGCTCTTTTGTTGGGCAGCAAAAATGGATAGACCAAATGAATCCAAACACTTTGTAAATTGTAAGGGTTTTAATATAATCAGTGTGGCCACGCCAAGCTCAGAGAACAAGCGTAYGCCAATGCTTTGGTGCAAAACACTCACAGAGCAATAACAAAAACCATGTTCAAAGCAGAGAGGGCTACAGAGGAGAGAAAAAAAGCACGTATGGAGTATTAGCTACCTGCAGACCTATATGGTACTCTTGCATTTACGGTGGATATTAATCTGCAGGCATTACTTATCAGTTAGATAGGAAGGGTCAAAATGAAAGTGCTAGGTTTTAACAATGCTTAGGTTGAATGTTTTTAGTGCAGGTTTTCTGATGAGGAATGGTTTAAATGTTCTATTTAAAGGAGTTGGCATTTCTTTTTCACCACCTCCTGAAAAATAACATCTTTTAGGTATTGAATATAAATTTATACCGAGATCAACTCTGTTTGTAAGCCTTCCTTTGAAGCATTTCTCCGTTACGATAATATTCAATGTCTGTTTACAAGGAGGCTTTTAATTCATGCAGGAAACAACTCCTCTTGTACAAACATGTAAATGTATATATGAATGCAAGTATTTGCATATAAATGTTTTCTCTTCATTATTTTCTTGTTTTAAAAATCTCAACCAACCTTGAAACAGGAACAAAACAATAACCATCGCTAGTGGGACCTGTGTGAAGTGTCGGGGATGCGCGACTGGAGCTCATCAGTGAAGCCAAGCAAAGATTATGTGAGTCTCACCATCCAGGAAGCTGAGCCTTCCATGTGCGTGGTTGCTTCTTTCCAGGCTGAGAAGAGTCTCCAGTTATCTGCATTTTCAGGTTTGGCTGATCTTTTCAAGAGGTGGCACTAAATATATGGAAGTTTTTTTCACAGAATTTTGTGCAAACATTCTAGGTTTTTCCAAAACTTGTATTTTAGGTTTAAAGCTACTATAAAGTTGTTCTTTACATGGATAGAGGGCTGGATGGCCCATTATTAATCAGCGTTCTGCATTTTGGAAAGGGAAGGGGGACACAGGCAAAGGTAAGTATTTAGCTTATGTGGACACTGCGTGTTCTGGGGAGAAAGGGTTTTAAATAAAGGCCAACATGACTAGAGGAAGAGAGTAAAGATCATTGATTGGAAGTCTTATAGGAGTCATTTTCACATTGATTATCTGATTGTCTTTTCAGTATATGCATCTTTCTCTTTAAAAGTCGTATCAGTTTGGGTCGTTGTTCACTGYGTTTTGTGGCTGCACAGATGAGCTGTGCTGTGAGAAAGCCTGAAAGCCTTTCCTCACATGCACGCGGAGGAATATAGACCATGCATCAGATGCATGATGTATCCTTGCCAACTCCTATCAGCCAAATTGTACTAACACTGGTGTCTCAGCTGTCAATGGTGAGTTTTATTCATCTTTTTTCTCAGCCTGTTAAAGAAGTTGCCAACAAAAGTATCAGTGCATTAGAAATAGCTTAAGAAATTATAAAAATCCTCATCTCTTGTATTTCTCYGCCCATTTGTTGTTGCTGGTAGTATTACATGAGATCCAACACAAATACCTTTATTTAGTTGAATACAGTATGATTTGCTTTTGAGTTCCTTCTTTTTCAAAGGTAAGTCTTATCCTTATTTTATTGATTGAAAGTTGAAATTTCCATAACCACACTGAGACTCTTGCTGACAAAGCAGTCTAAGCAAATTGTCTTAGAGGTACTCACTTCMTAGAGGACTGAATCAAAAAGGATTTATCAAAGGGGTTCACACAAGAAGGAGCTTTGCTCTTTCTCATGAGTAGACAGTGCTTGCAATGCCCAGCTCAGATTGCTGGTTTGTATATGAGGCAGATCAGATCATGGACATTGCCAATGAGGCCTCTTCAATGGCAGGTGCTCTTCGCTGCAGCATTTCATACACACTTTTTTGCCCAAGGTTATAAAAGTCCCTGCAGTCTATATTTTGCTTATAAAGGTGAGAGATGGTCCATGCATATGCTCTGCATTTGCATTGGATTAGCTGGAATTTGCAGCGTAAGTTCCTTTCAATAATGACAGTGAAAGCTTTAAACATTAAGGCACACTGGAGCTGTGTAAAACCCAGCAGACTCACCCTTAAGACTCTAACTTATTTAGTTTCTACTGTGTAAAAAATATACTTGGGTCTCCACCTCCAAAAATTCAGAGTGAAACTCTACTCAGAAAAGCGTTTCATCTTGTAGTGTATCAGGGCCAGGCATCTGGTGGTGTCAAAATGAAAATGTGACACATTGTGTTTAGCTAGACCTGAGATGAATTTTGAAAATGCTCAAGCTTGGAAAGTTTTACATGGCTTGGGAGGAGGATGAGCTGCTGAAATGCTCAGCTTAGCTATAGCAGCTGCTGCAGATCTCACATATGTGTTGAGCAACGCAAGATTAACAAATCTCAGGCCTGAGAGATAAAAGTCATTGGGGGAGAATATGATGAACCCTGCAAAGCCTAAACTGTTTCTCTCTTGTTTGTATCTGAGCATTGGACTGCTCCAGTAAACCATGGAGTAGCTGGCAAAATGGTATGAAAATCTGCAGCTATTTGCTTTGCCAGCAGGTTTGTTTAACCACTAATGGAATCGCTATGTTAGAGGTGCAGAGTCTGGCCAGGGCTTCAGTTTTTAAACTTTAATCAAATTTTGAGTATTCAGCTCAAAGCTGTGTTTCAGACCTCAGTAAATCACAATTTGGACCTGTGTTTTTACCCCTCCCCCTGAAACTAGGACATTCAGGTTGGCTGTGCTGGGAACTTTCCTCTCCATGGTGGGAGGACACATGAGAAGAGTCTGAATTCCAGTTTTCCATTTTCCATTGTTTGGCTCTGACTCAACACATGCCCTCAAAATCCAGAGCTGTCAGGCTTTGTCCTGTTCATCTAAGCTTTAGATGAACAGCAGAGCACATTAGCCCCTGAAAGCAGTGCAGCCATACACAACCTCTTTACCCACCATCACCTCCTCCAGCCTGCCAGCAGGTTTGGGACAATGACACTGTGACCAGCTGGTGTCATACACACACAACAGTGCAGTTTGTCGTGCTCAGCTGCCCTATGCCTGCAGCTGTACAGAGGCTCCCCTGCTCCTGATTCCCACCTGTGTGCAGGCAGTTATATAGCTCCCATATTTGCAGACAGCTGTGTGACAGCTGGTGTAACTGTTCCCTTGAGGATCCATCATGTTGGGGAGTCCTCCAAAGCTGTGAAGCTACAGCAGTGTCTTCTCAGTGTGCCAGAGCATCCTTACAGGCTTTTTWAAAAAATTATTATAGTATCACCACGATTATAGTTAGAAGGCTGGGGGTCTTGGGCCCTGCAAAGGTGCTGCGGACACCACACAGCGCAGCACAGCTCTGGGAGCAGACCCTGCAGGTCAGCCAGGCATTGAACCGAGTTAAACAGCTAATTCTTGACAGGAGAGTACTGCCACTCGCGTGCCTCCATGGAGCCAATATAGCTACATGTTACTTTGCTGTGACAAATAGAGGAGGCGTTTACAAGCCTCTGTTTACATCTTCCCAGTTCACTCAGCTCCAGTAATTATTGACAGGTCTAATTACCACCAGGTGGCTGTATTTTAGCATGGGACAATATCAAAGACACCAAAAGTTTCTGTAAATGTGTAGCTTTTACCTGGAACCTTAGCAAGGCAGAGAAGTTGAAGATGTCACTGATAGTATCTCACAGAAATAGTGATTTGTGAGAACAGTCAGAGTTTTGCTGACAGATATCGGATATTTTGTTGACATTCTAAAACCAGCCACAAATAAAATTGGTAACATTCAATTAACCAAATTGGAGCAGGAAGGAAAATGTGTTAGGGAAGGGAAAACAAATGCTTCCTTTACATAACAATAAAACTTTATAGAAAAAAAGCAACCTGACAGTATCAAATATCTTTCAATATTGTCTGCTCAGGACAGCATAATAATGCAAGACCGAGTAATCCCAGGAGAATGCTGTTGCACAAACATGCAAACCTCCTACAGCATTTCAGTTAAACTGAAAGTCTGACATAATTTTCAGTCCAGACTGTGACGTGGGGTCTAGAAATGATACTTCAGGGATATCTGTTCAGTGCCTTCTTCATTAACCATTGATGTGACTTATTTTGTTTTTCAGTAGTACTAACAGTCCTATAACGGCTCTGGCAGACCCTTCACGTTAGTGACTAACTGCACAAACTCAAGACACTCCTAGGCTGAAGATGTCAAAAGAAAGGATAGTGAGAGGTGCCGAATGGCCAAAGGAGGATGTACAGACAAACCACTGCACCCTATCTGCTTTGCTGTCCTCTATCGCATGGGCTAAATTGTGTAGTATACCATGGGGATCCCTCCTCTCCTTCAGGCAAGTCAAGGTGAAATGCTAAGAGAAGGATTTTTTCTGCTTCTTTCAATTTGCTAACAGTAAAATAAAAAAAACCAGCAAATGCCTATCTGGGGTAGCACTTCCAGCCCATTCGGTCATGTTTGTGTAGGCTGCAACCAGCTTGGTATGTAAAGTCAAATGCTGTTGAACAAAGGCATCAGCAGTGCCCTCAGCTCATGCCCCATGTGTGTGAGAAGGGAGCTGGCAGCTTGTCCATGGAAAACTCTTCATCTTAGACCAGAACAAGTTCTGTAACTGCAGGCAGCAATGGACAGGAGTCCTTAGATACTTGATCTCTTGGCTGATAAAGAACTGTTTTTCTCATATTTTTAGTGGCTGCTGCCTTAAGCTTTTGGGAGTCCTAAGTGATGAGGCTGAGAGATGTGATGTGGTGGAAGACTCAAAGGCTGCATTAGTTACCATGTTCTTTGCTAAGTGAGTAAAATAAGAGACTGTGTAAGAACCATAGTCAGAGGAAGGAAGTTATTGTCAGTCCTGGGTACTGAAACTGAGTGGGTTTACGCTTTTTCAGGTTTCATACGTTACAGCCTTCTGAAAGATTCATTGATTCAGGGGTCCTAAAACGACAGACAAATAACCCACTGTTAAAGGACAGCCTTGGCTAGGGACAGGTGCAGTCTGAGACACTGCAGCTGTGGGAATGTGGCCACAAGATGTTGATTTTGGGGGGTCCTGAAATGATTTGGACCCACTACCATCTCCATTACTGCTTTAAAACAGATTCTCTGAAAATGCCTGTGTTTGGAAGAAGCAATTCTGTGCTTTAAGAGAGCTGAATTTCCCTGGCAAACCCCATCTCTGCCTCTAAGAGAGGAGAAGTTGCTGAACTTGCATGTGTAGGGAAAGACAGTGAATTACAGAGGTTTGCAGCCTCACGTGGAGAGAAAATCGCAGGATTCATAAAGTAATAGCTGGAGGAAGTGTGTACAGATGCTTCAGAGACCTCTTGTGCAAACAGGCAACACCTTAACTCATAGATTTAGAAGCAGAATTAACTTTGTCCTTCAGCACTGGTTCACTTAACTACTTCACTGCCGTCACGAATACTACTGAAACACCCTCTGGGATGACTTTTTTGTAGAATTGGGCCTATGATATCTAGTACCTTCCCCCAAACTAATCATCTCTTTCAGCAACTCCTACTGGATTTAGTGGCTGGGCCCTGTGACTGTGTTCATCTTTTAAATTCCAGTATCTGACAATTCATATAGGGTAGTACCTAACAGACCTGACCGTATGCATTTGATTTTACCCCTTTGTTTTTAAATTTAGAAACAGCTGACTCTAGATGGGATTTATTACAGCATGAAATAGCTGATTCAGCAGGTGTAGCATCACGTGGTGCTTTCCTCCATAGCTGATGTTTCCTGAATTCATTTCGAAGTTTATAAAAGGTGCTAAGCAAATCAGGAGATGTGATCAACCACAGGCTTATCCATCCTAAAGCATCACAGCGCTGCTCGGTATCAAAATGTGTGTCAGAATTTGTGATCACCATCACATCAAATATCAATATGGTCAGTTTTACAAACCATGAAGCATTCAGGTTCACTCAGGGAGTTTATAACATGTTTGCTTTTCATTTAGTTCATGCAGAATTCATATTTCATCTGAAAATTTGATTTTATACTAGTTAAATAAATAAATTTGACTCTATAGATGATAACTCCTRTATCTTTTTTTAAAAGTTCCTTTCTGTATTAGCAATGTTCACATATCTACCACAGCCTTGCCAAACTATCACAATCTTATTTCCCTGTCACCTAGGTGTTGTTGGCTATTAATGTATAAATGGACACTTTCTTTCTTTCCTTTATTTTTGTAATCATCGGATCATTTGTCCTGGGGGCGAAAGCATGCCCCTGCACTTCCCTTGCAGAAAATGAACTTCATTAAGCATGCGCTGTGTATATCTATTGAAGCCCCTGGAACAGACCACCCTTATGAGGCAATCTCTCATCAAGAAAGTGCTGTCAGCAGGATCTCCAGATCAGATTAGAAAACCTCTATGGAGCAGGGCATTTAAATAACCAGCTCTGTTGGTCCCTTAGGATGTGCCTGTTTGTGAAAACTTTCCAAATGGCACAGTCCTTTGAAAGCATTTCTCTGCTCTGCACGGAAATCTGCTCTAACTAGGACTATGTTATAAAATGTCCTTGTGTGAGCTTGGCAGAAGCGGTGTTTGAGGAGAATGGTTTCTAAACTGCTGTTTTTTGAAGTTTGCTTAGAGACCTACTCGAGCTGCATTGCCTCGGTACGCTCCTGGAGCTACCGTACTGCAAATGCAAGGAATGACTGGACGAAGCCCCTGAGGCTGCTGATCATGCCAGATCCATACTCTGCATGGAAGCTGGGCTTGTTCACGGGGGTTTCTCATGCCATACCTCAGCCATGCAGGATCTTGGGGCTGCCTCTGCTGTGGTTCTTTCCCCAACTCACCCACCCTCCAAGTCCCACATCAGTCTGTCCTCACACAAAGAGCTGCCCTGAAGTAGCTCTTCTGTATGTACAGGGCCTTCTAACGCTCAGCAATGGCAACGGAGTACCAGACTTCTTCCAAGGAGAACAATGGATGATGAGACAACACAAAATAAAGGCTCCTACAAGCAAGTATCTGAAGAACAGGATGAGGAGGTAGAAGAGATGAGTCAGATGTGCAGCAGGCTCAGTATGCACTTTGCTTTTGTTAGTAAGAAAACTTGTGGCACTCTGAATGCATCTTCTAACTTTCTGGAGCCAGTGAACATGCTTTTGATTTGTCCAAACTAAATCAAGGAGCTGGGCAAGCTGGGCTAGGTGGTTGTTCTCAGAAGGAAGAAGCAGTTGTGTTCAAGCTCTTCCCCTGACCTGAATTCCTGGTCGAAAAGCAAAACAGTTTCTTAGCTGAAAAGTAAATGTCAAAAGATACTAGAATTCAATTATTTCTTATTTCTACCTATCAAAGAGAATTAAGTGAGAGGGATTAAGTGGATAAATGTATCAAGTAAACCAGCAGTGAAAACAATATACTCCCTTTTTACAACTGTAAACAATTACTACCGTGTGATTTGGAAACTGTCAATTAGCCCTAACCACAGTGAATCAGAGCTTCTATCTGGTGTAATGAAAATAGAGCATCTTACCGTCACATCAGTATAGATTGCATTAACCTTAATGACTCCTGTAAGCCTAAACCTTGCCTTGGCAGGCAGATTGAATGCTGTGCATTGTAAGCTTTGCCTTTAACTTATCTTTGTAAAACTTCCATTGATTCTACTCTAATTTAAACTAGAAATACAGAAATTGTCAGGTTTGAACAGACCACTGGTGCAACTAATTTGATTTTTTGTTGCTAACCGTAACCAGTGATAGATGGACTCAGGGAAAAAAAGAACAATTCATTCCCTGTCCCCTCCCCCTTTCTCTTTCCCCTTGTATCCTTCCCCTAATTTGTTTAATTAAGTGTGATGTGATGCCATGGAGGAACAAATTTCCTTACCCCCTGTTGATGACAAGTTTATGTACTGAAATGGAAATATTAACAGCTCTTGTATCTTCAGACTCCCTAGTATTACTAGAGATGTTATTCTTGCTAGTGTAAATGTCAAATCCCAGTTTGGAAATAATTCTTCTGTATCTCCTGTATTAAATAGATTATTCTAAGAAGTTTCCAAATTCATTGCCAGGAGCCTTCATTTTTTTATTGTTAAATGCTTCCTTTCAGTGGGAGAAAATGTAAATAGGACCACGTTACTCCATGAGCACCACCATCTGCCACATCTCCTCTTTCATTATTAATCCCTGGCTAAAGTTTATTTGGTGAATTCAATAGGAGTTCCTCTTAGACTTATCCCAGTGAAACAAAATCTAACCCCCTTTCCTTCAGTTGCAGGGAATCTGTCTCTTCACATTGCACTTAGATAAAATTGCTAACTCTTCATGGGAAGAAAGATACAAGTTGATCTCTCAGCTAGAATAATTTCTTCTTGGTCTAAAGGTTGGTATAGCTTTATTGATTAGCTTCTCCAAAATATCTGTTGACTTAAGTTCCCAATCTATGACATATTAAAGTGATTTTGCTATGGGCAGTTGCTCTGCACTTCAAAATTGAGCCCATTGGGGTTTCAAACTCAGGATTTGAAAATGAAGGTACCAGAAGTTAATTACTTTTTGTATAAAAATATGATATGGTTTCAATTTCTGAGATATATTAGTTTTACTTAGTTCATACCACATCATGCTTTAACTGAATCTCTACCACACTTCTGAACAGTTCAGCTATTAATACAGCAAAACCAGTGTTCTTGTCAACCTTATTGCTGCACAGATTTTTTCCAAAGCTCTGTTGCTGATGTTCAGAGAATATATATTATCAGCTTATTTGTTCCACACATTAGCAAAAAAACCTGCTTATGAATTAGGAAAAAAGCTCAGAAATATTTTATTCCTGATGACTACAAATACCACAACCTGCTACAGTGCAGATTAGAAGGTTGCAGCTGTACTTGAATTAAAGAGGGAGAAGAGTCCTGCAAGCTGTGAAGTTAACTGGGAATCTCAGTAAAGCATTTTCCTACTCACGTGTGAAGCTGGAGCATGCTGCTGGCATCTTGCCACACAGCTTTGCAAACCTAGCTATGTTTGAATAGTAGCTCCACTGCAGGCAATGTACTACAATGTTTTTTTAAATTCAAGTTTAACTACTTTTCCTATCTTTATTCCTTGCATTGGTATGTGCAAAAGCCTCTCATTCAAGTGGGAAACTAAAAGATAAGCGAGTAAGACTGAAGCAGTCAGGAGGTTAACCTGACAATTCCCAGACCAAAGAGGGAAAATGTTTAAAAGTTGAGCATCTTTAGTATCAGGATAGAGGAGAGAAAAACATCACAAAGACCACATTTGTGGGAACCTGTGCAAGATTTTATTGACTTTCAGAGTGCGCAGTAACTGCAGGGCTGAGTGAATCTGAAAAACAACTGGATTTAGGGAAAACTGATAGAAGACTAAAGGCCCAAATTGTTGCTAAAGCTTCCTTCACTGAGAACTATTAAAAAATAATTATAATAAATCAGGAGGTAAGGGCAGAGGTAAGGACAGAAAATTTCACTAACTATAGAACCTTTTATTTGAAACTCAACCTGTATTTACAGCACAGATGTGTGTGTGCACACACGGAGGATTGTACGGTCTAGTGTTTCCTAATCGAGTTCTCAAACAGTGCCAGAATGCGTTTTTCTGTGGAAATCTCCTTTGCAGCTCTGTTTGCTGTCAGGAGTCCCTACCCTCCAGATCCAGTGTAGTGAGCACTTCTGAGCTGGTGTCTCATTCATAATGGAGCAGCCAGTCCCATAAACTTGTTTTGCTTAATCACTACGAAGGCCAGGATTCCGAAATTTGGATGTAGCATTAAATGCACATGGATGATTTTGTACAGTAAAGAAGCTGCTTAGTTTTTGCATATAGATGAGGGTGTGGTGAGCAGTGATGTCCTACGTAGTTTGGAGAAAAAGAGAGAGGAGATGCTAATGGATACAAAATTTATATTAATCTCATTTATCACAGAGCCACYGCAGTATTAATACTGCTCAGGCACGGTGTTAATAGCAGGGTTTTGCAGTTCTCAAGTTTGAACCATGTATTTGTTTCCAATCTCCCGTATTATTTCAGTCCTGTTCCTCTTCCCTTCATACAGTAAATCAAATGGGACATATCTAAACTTCTAAAGGTTTCCAGATGATTCTTTTATTAGGTTATTGGGAGGCAATAACTTTCAAAGGGCAGAAGAGTTTTAGCTATCTGGTGAATTTAATCAAAACAGATGCGAGTGAAATTGTGGGGCTTGTATGAGGACAGGCCAACATCAGCTGTGCACTGGGAAGCAGGAGGGGCTCCAGGCAGCACATAAGAACTGAATCAGGATTCCCCTTGTGCAGGGACTGTCTTGGGCTTGGACATGTGCACTACCTAAATGAGGCCAAAAAACCATGGCAGGGAAGCTGTGATATACATCTGACTGAAAGATGCTGCCAAGAGATTTTTTGGCAGGCTAAAGAACATGGACATTGGGAAGAAATAAAGTGTAAGTTGAAAGTAAGAAATAAGTAAGAAATAAGAAAGTGTAAGTGGCTTTTTTTTCATGTTACTTCTCTGCAGAGACAGGTTTTCTTCTGAGAGAATGCAAGAAGACCATAATACTTATGCTGTATGTTACCTCCTTGAAAGTGTTTTAAAGGGAGAGCTCAGAGTCTGTCAGAGCCTGATTCTCCTGAGTTTAATAAAAGCAGCAAAGGTTCAACTGGAAGCAGAGGGGCTCCAGGTTTGCTCCCAGGAAGTGCTTCCCAGCTGTTCCATTGTGTCCTCGTGGCAGGGGGTATTACTGAGATTACTGAGACCGTTCTATCTAAGAAAGTCCTGCACGATCCTGTTTATAACTCAAAATACGAAGGAAATGCCAAGAAGTCTGCTCGTTTAAAGGACTGGTGACCTCGGTGAGTGCAAACGCTGAATGCTGCAAAGATTGTATGACAATATTGGTGGAAGCTTTAAAGTCAGGGAGTGTGGAAGGAAACACGAAGCTATGTTACAGTGTGTCTGGATTAGCTCCTGCATATGTATAACAAGTGACTGTATCTTTTAATCATACTTTCAAGTCTGTTGCCTTTACATAACTTAAACAAAGAAGAAATTTCTGGAGAAGGGAAGAAAAGCCAAACCAAATGCATTTCTACATAAAGCAGAAAGAACTTTTGTGCCAGGGATTCGTGTGGTCTCAGAGCAGTGCAAATAAAGTTGCTGTGATGTTTGTGCCTCATATGACGTCTGTGCCCTGGTTATGTCAGATGCAGACCCTAGTAGTTCCCAGCTCAGGTGAACTGGAGAAATAGTGTCGTGGGTTTACTTGGTTTCTGTTTATTTCTTTCTTTCACAACTTTTTACACTGGTCTCTGTGTTTCAGACTGTGGGATAGGAAGAGTTTACTAGTTCGTTAGCTGTTTTGATAATCATAGATTAAGCAAGGTAACTGTAGAGTTCGGTTAGTACAGCCATATCATGTATCTTGTGTGCATTGCTGGGATTCCTTCTTGCTTTGTCTTCCTTGTAAGTCATGTCTCATTGCTTTTAAATTTCACTGTTGTCAAAACCAAGTGCATGATGACTGAACTGCCACTTGGTCAAGCAAAAAACCCTATTGCTTAAAGAGATCTCTTTTTTCCTAATGTACCTTCAGACCTGTTTGCATCTTCCATTTACCATTTAGTGAAGGAATCTAAATAAAGAATTAAAATACAAGCACTTCACATGCTACCAACTCCACTTCTTTGTCCAAAACTCAATGTTTCTCCTGGTCAAAATCCCATTTTTAAGCTTATAAACAGTCTGCATTAAGTAGCCTTTCCATGTGGCAAATTTCTGAGGCCACTAGAAAGTGAAGAAACAGCTGCATTCAGTAACTTGAAAACTCTTAATTCTGAATAAATGAGGTGGGGTTTACAAAGACTGAAGTTTTTTGTTTAGAGAAAAGGTTTCAAAATTAGGAGGCTTAGGTTGAAGAAAAGGTTAGCCAAAACTTACTAAAGCTGAAATTAAGCACTGCCTTTACCATGTCAGCCAGCTGAAGTGGATCAGTTTGGAGTTGGAGTCTAGTGGCACAGGGAATGGCAATAATCTAAACATGGTTTCTCTCTGGGCAGTGGAAGTATAGGGTATAACAAAGAAAACATGCCAAGGGTCAAGACCTTACATTCCCATTGTACATAATACCATTTGCAGAATTTGGCTCCAACGCAGAAATTTCCAGCCTGAGAAACACTACAGTCCTGGTAAAACAGGAGTGACAGCATGGCACGCTGTGGTGCTCATAGCTCCTGGCTGCATCTGCATCCGTACCCTGAAATAGTGTGCCTGGTCCCCAGAGGGGGACCCTCCTTCCAGAAAATCCAGGTGGGACACTGCAAGCCTCCTGTCTTCAGCTGAGATAGCATGTCCAAGAGATGTAACAAGAGCTGTGTCTTGGTCTCTGCAAGCAATAAATCACTGCTGAGCTGCTCACCTGAACTTGTACCAGCTCCGTGCTTTTCTGAGATGCTGCATGTCCAACCTGCTGGCTACAAGCCTGTGGGATCTCCTAATGCTGCAACCAGGTACCGCTAATACCACATGTGCTGTTTTCCTATTTTCATTAGTTAATCTGCTTCTCACTTTTGTAGCCTCACTACAGAAGTACTCACTGAATATCACAAACACCCAATTTGGGCAGCTGCAGTTCATCTGAGCTCATATTTTCTATTAAAATGCCTAATTGGTTACCTGAAATAACAAAATATTGTTCTCATTTCTGAGGGCTGAGACTGCTTAAGCAGAGGCTTGAATTGCTATTGAACACTGCGTAACAGACTTTTGTGAAGAGAGTTTGTGTCATGTGTTGTAATTTATTAGTCTCCTGAGGTATGCAAAATCTTTCTGTGACTATTCAGTAGCCATAAAAATATGTGAAGAAATGCAACTACCCCAAAATTCTGCAACTTCTTTTGCATATAAACTTATTTCCATTTCTGAAATGTTTATGCAGCTCTAGGACATTTATTTGCAAGATACAGGCTGCTTCAGTAGTACCTAGAGTACCTTAACCTTGGCTGGACTTGACTCTAGGTGCTTGTGTAATACAAAAATAAAATCAAATTCAGCCYTAACTTAAGTAATTGAATTTTAGTTGCCAAAATTTATGAAGGAAACAAATTTCATTTACACCTGTGTACTTACAGAAGATGAATTTTCAGTTGTTAAATATAAGTGTTCATAGACAAGCTTGTGCACTCAACCAGGGAGAGAAGAGAATCAATATCACCCCTGAGCAGCAGCTCAAATTTCAAATATTCACAGCTTATAAAGTCGAACTTGTGAAGTTTAATTGACCAGGAATAATTTGAGGACAGTGTGATCTGTATGTGCTTCACAGGCAGAATGCAACCGAGTTATTCACTGGAAATTATTTATTCCACTTTAGAAATTATGGGACACTTGCAATGGGGCTGTGCATTTGCTAAAATCTTAACTTTAATTTGCTCATGAACACTGCATGATCCTCAACCAGAAAAGGAACAGCAATTAGGAACTTGTTTTCATGTAATTCCCTCCCACCATTGCTCTTCCAAGCAGTTCTTAAAATGTCTAACCTGGATATCAGTAAGCACATACCTCCTGCTACAGCCACACAGCATTTTAGCTGTAAGGGAGAAGATTAACAGGGATCCATGATCCCTTTTGCTTCTGTGACTTTCAAGTTCAGGGCAGAATTAACCTGTGATTCTTGCCTCTGCTCCTCTGCATAGACCAGTGAACTAAATGCCCATTTTTCTTCTTCAACTGCCAGTGAATATTTACTGTAGTTTTTCCTGTAGAGCCTTGTCCCTTTGGCAGAGCTGAGAGTTTGGCTCATCCAATTTCAGTGTCATTTTTTTGTAACCTATGGCAAAGCCTTGCTTCTCTGTGTGGTTGTTTAATATTATGCATCTCTGGAAATGCCAGGCAGGAATCAGGATCTAGTGGGGAAGGTGCTTCTGGGGAAATGGGACAATCTTCAACCCCCCAAATATTGTGAGTATTGTACTTGAGGATATGAAAGCTCCGCTAAATGAGTGTCAAGAGGAAGAAAGGCAAAAGTAAAGTGAACAGAATTTAGAAGATAAGTGACATTTCAGTTCTGTTTAGAAACTGAAACCTTGTCTTCATTCTATTGTTTCATTCATATTGTTTATGAATATTACTGTTGGCAGAAATAAAGTCATTTGGAGGAGTCTGTGGTGACTTAGAGATCCCATATGAAATACTTTGGTGTCATGCATGTAATCTATCCTTCTCTCTTGGTGTCCAGATTTATCACTTCTGTAAACCTGTTAAATTAATCTCCAGTCAGGGTCCCTTTGCTAGCCAACATGCCAGGCTACCTCTGGCTAAGTTTGCTAAGGCAGCTGGGTTGGAGAGGCCATCCAGTCATAGAGCTGTCATGTTTGCAAATTTGGCATCCTAAATTAGTGTTGTGGTTTAACCCGGCAGGCAGTCAGACACCACACAGCCGCTCGCTCACTCCCCCCTCCCCTCAGTGGGATGGGGGAGAGAATCGGAAAAAAAAAAAGTAAAATTCGTGGATTGAGATAAAGACAGTTTAATAAAACAGAAAAGGGAGGGAAAATAATTATAATAATAATAATAATGATAGAATATACAAAATGAGTGATGCACAA
>JAYKAV010002986.1:429457-457751 GCA_035582835.1 Phoebastria nigripes
GTCACATGGTATGGAATACCCCGTTGGCCAGTTGGGCTAGCTGTCCCGGCTATGCTCCCTCCCAGCTTCTTGTGCACCTGGCAGAGCATGGGAAGCTGAAAAGTCCTTGACTAGCAGACTACTTARCAACAACTRAAAACATCAGTGTGTTATCAACATTCTTGTCATACTAAATCCAAAACACAGCACTAGGAAGAAAATTAACTCTATCCCAGCCGAAACCAGGACAATTAGACAATGGCATTACTCTTAAGCTGCAGTTATCAGGCACCTGGTGAGACTGATATCCTACAAGGCATCTGTGAACTAGCTAGTGAGCCCACAGTACAAAAAAAGCATGAAATGGAACCAATTCTGACAGGTCTTCACCTCATGCGCAGGTATAGGTACAGTTAATATACAAATACATATTGGCTAGAGAACAGATACAGAGAGCAGTGACACTTACTGCTTGAAAAAATGTCACATCCAGACTCCGGGATTTAGATTTTACAGGAGGGCATCAGTGGCAGAGACCTTTCCTTTTAAAAGATAAAAATGAAAACTGAGCACGTAGCAGTTTCTTTCTACAGGTCTACCTTGGTGCTAAGTTTTGATCTTTAGGATTTAAGTAGGTAACAATGCTTGTGCCCATTAAAAATATGAACTCAGGAGTCCCTAATGAGGAGACACAGTTATGATGCATGGGTTCCCCTGCCAAGGACCTGGCATCCCTGCCACAGCATTCAGCTCTTACTTCAATGGGATGAATGTTAAGAACCTCTTAATATTAGAAATCTTAATTGTTCCGTTTCAGAGAAGGTGCTACAAGGCTGTGGACTGTGGGGCTGGGAGTGCTGAGCACAGCTGTCTGCTCTTGGCCAGTCTGACCCTCGAGCTGGCTCGCTGTTGGTGCCTGCTCACCTCCCTTCTCAAACAGTCCGGTCTCAGCATTTTAGTCTGCATCACCTCTCTGTTAAACACCTTTTTATGTCAGCTTTCCTATCGGTGCAAGCCAAGTGACTGCTGCAAATTATAAGGAATCTTTTGTGCTTTGCCCTATTTCAAAGCCCCTTTGTAACTTAACTGTACATGGTCTCTTTCAGTATTTAACCAATACGGTTTGGGGGCTTTTTTGCTTTAATCCAGCTTGTTTGAAGGGTTATCAGTGTTTGTTCCCTGTTGAAATTCTTATCCAGCTCAAGTTCCTTGGTGTAAGCCATCCTGAGAGGTTAACATCGCCATTTTCAGGTCTGCCTCAAATCCTAAGGGAGGGCATACTTTGGCCAGACTCTGGCCTGATTTATGTGATTTTAAAATCTTATGCAGCACAGCCCGCTCACAAACCAACACACCTGATGTGTCTGGGCAGAAGCATAACACTGGCCTGAATAGCAATGGTTAAACAAACACTAGTGATCTACAGACAACTCGTCTGAGGGAAATAATGTTTTTTTTTTTAATATTTTACAGGATGATCCTCCTAGTTTGCAGYTCTTTACAGCTTTATGCTGTACATTGAATGAGGGTCCTTCACCAGCTTCTAGACATTTCTTTCACAAGAAAATTGACTGGCAGGAACATATTTTTTGCTTGTCACTCCAGGTGGGATGACTCCATTGAATTCTGTAGTTCACTGACTGAAAAACCATAAGAAAGCAAACTTTTATTGGCATCGAGATTACTAGCAATGTGAAGAGAGACAAAAATGAGGCAGATTTCTGTCTTTTTTGTACAGCTCACCGGGGAACATTTCTTCCCATCCATTCCTTGTTTTCTCTTCTGGAGTGGACAAGGTTGTCTTCCTTGACACTGGCCTTGCATCCCAGCAACCATCCCACTCCCTGGTCAGAGCAGAAGAGCTGCTGTGGTCTGATTATCTGTTCAGCCTGATCTAGACTTCAGTGGCCACAACTGAACTGTGATTACACCGATATCCTTCTTTTTGCCCTTGCTGTTGAGAAATGCTAAGTGATGTACGCTCAGTGGTGGCAATGGCATTCATACATGTGTTTCATTGTACTCCAGTACCTTAGTTTCCATGGCTACCACAGAAATTGCAGGTTTGCTATACAAATTGGTAGGAGAGATTCAGAACACCAGCCCATATGCTACAGCCTCCAGAACCTCATTCTCCTCTCCTGGGCTCAAACGTGGTTCTCTCTGTCAGGGTCTATAACGTTGGTCTCCATTGGGTACAGCAGGTCTTTGCCACTGCTGGGCTGCTTTTGGGGAAACTCGGCGTGCGCACTCCAGATTGCCCCCTTGCGCTACTCTTGATTGTCAAGTTTGTGAGCAGGGAAGATGATCTGCATTTTGATGTGCAGCTGAAGTGCC
The DNA here is from genome assembly GCA_035582835.1 of Phoebastria nigripes. Taxonomy (NCBI): domain Eukaryota; kingdom Metazoa; phylum Chordata; class Aves; order Procellariiformes; family Diomedeidae; genus Phoebastria; species Phoebastria nigripes. The sequence goes on from JAYKAV010002986.1 coordinate 431,774, forward strand.
TGGGGGGATGTTTCCTCCCTAGTGGTTGGTTATTCTGCCACTCCCCAGGTGTAAAGCAAGTGAGTAAAGGCATATTTTAGCATGTGATCATGGAGCTTTATGCAGAAAAGCTGCAGGTAGAACATAAAACCAGCCAGAATAGGTAAAACAAAGCCCATCCAGGCCAGTACCTATTGTGACTGGAGACTGACAGCAGGGTCCGCAGGGAAGATTACAGGATTGCAGAAGCATTGGAAATACTCTCCCTGTGCCCAAGTAGCTGCAGCTCTGGTTTCCTGAGTCAAAGATAGTATCTGTGTGTTTATTTGCTTAATTAATTTTTTTCTATTAATTTGTCTAGTTGTGTTTGAACTCATATCCAATTTAGCCTCTGCAACAGCCCAGCAATAGGCTTCACAGCTTCACTGTGCACTGGGTGAAATCCCCTTCAGTCGTATCTTTCTCAGCATTAGCAGTCCTGGTTCATTTAGTCATTCAACAACCAGAAGCCATTCCATAACTGATTATTGCCCATCTTCATGTCCTTCCCACTTCTAGTAAATCCTTTCTGAGAGGGATGGTGACCAGAACAGCTCATGGTTGTCAAGATGCAGACACATTGTGGATGTCCCTGTTCCTTTCCTAGTAAATCCCAATATCTGAATTGTTCCTGAGCACTGAGCTGGCACTCTCTGTCAGAATACTGAGATTTCGTTCTTCACTGGTAGTTACAAAGCCCATCACTCTGTGTGCTGACACAGCTGTCTGTTTTGAGGACTCTGCCAAACTCCTTCCTTGGGACCAGCCCATCCCCTGGCATGCCTTGTTCAACAGGGTTAAGAATACGGCTGCTTTTGGAGCCGAGGAGACCTCCTCAGCCATAAGACTAGACCAGCCTTTGGACTTGTGAGGCAGAAGTTTTGATTCGCACTCAGTTTGAGGTTCCTTTCCATGAAGTGACTTGTATCAACGTGATCCTTCTTGAAGGCCTTGTCTTTCACCAACTGTCTGGGTACAGGGCAGGACTCTGGGCTCCTATTCTATAGCAGTAATGAGTTAACTGCCTGTCAAGGTATGTCTCAGGTGGGCACTTTGCACTGTGGTCTGCTTTGGCAGTCCTCCAGCTCTGCCATCCCACAATACTTTGCCTACTTGACTACTGCATGTCTTCTGCACAGAATCCCAATCCGAAAGTGAGGATGGAAGATCCTCAAACCAGAAATGCTATCCTCTACCCTGATTTAAGCCCAGCTTGAATTTTAGGCAATCTGTTGACCATCATTTATTTGAAGTGAAAGATATACTGAAGTAGGCAGTTCTGGTGCTCTTATAAAATTGTCCTGTTGTAGCTAGTCATCAAAAATTGCACAGGGTGGTAATTACAGAAGTGGACTTGTCCCGTTACAGCCTCTAATACTGAAGTAATGCGGTCGCAAAGCACACAGACACCATACCCTGAAATCACCAAGTTCCTTGCAGTGCGTGCATTATGACTGGCACATTCAGCCAACCAAGAAGTGTGTTTATCTGGTGATAATCAAATTAATAGAGTGTGTTACTACATTTGAGTGTGTTATTGCAGTTATTAAATAGCTTTCCCAAGGTTTATAAAATAGCTATTTTTCAATAATATTTTGCATCTTACCACCATGAAAAAGTTCATAATGATTTTTGAAAGGTCTGTTAGCAACATAGCAATTTAGTTAAGCATTGTAATTTTGTAAATGAACTCAGAAAATCATGAATAAAACATGAAATAGATTAAGCAAGATGAATGGAGTGTTGAGAGAAGATCCAAAATCTGTTTTGCCTAATGCTCATGGCATTTATTCTCCAGAACTGCCTTCTTCACACACTACTAACTGAAACTGCTTCATCCATTCAAATATCTACACTGCCATGGAAAAGATTCTTCTACATTTTCATCTTTTACCAACTTGAAATTGAAAGGGAGTGACCATATAAGATGGCTTCTAAGGTACATAATTCTAGTATCTAGAAATTTAACTCTTCCCTGTGAAGTCACACAGCATGTGTTTAAGATGGTTGAAGATTTTGTTGCCAGGTTAGAATAAATTACATTAGGGATGTGGGAGTTTCAATGTTTTCTTCTTTTTATGGTAGATCTAAGTGTAAGTTTCTTTGCAATATTTAATACTTAAACATTTCTTTTAAGAGAAATTTTAATTCTGACTTGGATCACTTGCATTATCCTGTAAGTAACATAATTTCAGTTTTAGTTGTCTAGAATATTCTCTTGTGGCCCTTATGATATTGTTCTTTGGGTTTTTACTTAATTTTGTGTATTCTGACTAAATCTGTTGCAACAGAACAATACCATGGACTATTTCTAGCAGTTTGACAATATATAACATCGACCTTGCTAAGAAGCAAGGATATCCATTCTCTGTTTCCCAAGATTAAGAGCATCACCAGATTTACTCACTAGCATTACTGCTCCCTCCCCTAATAATGTATTTTGTGAATTTGTCCTCCAAGTTTAATGGAGGACAGTGCTAGCAATCTGGAAAATTTGGCAACATTACTCATTGTAAAAAGCCGATTTACATATATTAAATATGCCTTGCTAAAGTCTAACAACTAGACATCCCTGAACATCCCGGCAGCACTGAACCTCTCAGGGTACCCACACAGCACTCAGCATGCCTTTGCAGTTTGGCTAGGTTAATTTATGCAGCTGAGTCAGCTAATAATCACTGCGAAGAAAACAGATCCAGATGTTTACTGTAAAGCACCGAGTTCTTTGGACAGGGACATATACCGTCACTGAAGAAAATAATAAAGCATCGAGTCAGGCAAAAGACCCATCTACTATAATAATCTGTCTCTGGCCTGTAGCAAATGTCAGGTGAACAGCATAAAGACAGGGCAAGCATATGGTGATACTACTCAAAATACTCTCCCAGTCTTCAGTCACCGGCAGCATAAATATTTCCTAAACCAGTGATGGTGCCTGTTTTGAAGAGCCTTGACTGAGTTTTCTTCCATTAATCTGGCCAGTAAGTTTTGAATCCCTATAAACACTTGCATTTACAACCTCCTATGGCAAGGAGGTCCAATGATGTGGCAAGGATCTTCTTCCAGTTTATCCTGGTTGTCTGCCTGAAGCATTAGTTCTAGGAGAGGGATGACACGGTGGAAGGTGTAGAGCAACTCTCACTGAACTCTTCAGGCTGCTTTCAGAGGCGCATAAAGGAGGTGTCCACACAGCAAGCTTTGAAAGCAGAAGTAACTCATGTTCAGTGAGCAAACTGTAGCTGGGAAGCAAAAACCAAGGTTTTGGATGAGCTCTGGTCTCCTCTCTTCCATGTGTTTGCAGCTTAGTCTGCTTTAAAAATAAGTGCACTTGTGTTTTGAAACAGCTCAGCCTCCTTTGAAAAATGATGTGAATGTTCAGGTAGGGCTGGACAGTGTACAATACATAAGAAGATTCAGAGCAGTTTTAAAATCCAGATGTGTTTCAATTTGTTATGCTGTGGGACTGACCCACTGCTGTATGCAAAATCCTTTTTGGACACTTGTAGTTTCTCCAGCAGTTGCCACTCTCCACGGCAGCTCCTGCCTTGCACTACTCTTGCATGTTGATCCCTGTTATAATTTATCAATGTTACATTTGCCCCATTCTGTATTCTGATTAAATTAGAATCCCATTAAGCACAGTTGGCTGTCAGACAAAGGAAATGTCTGATCTTATTTTCAATATAAGACATGCCCTCTGCTCTGCTGCACGTCAGAAAATTTCCAAGGAGTGATAAGGCTGCAGTTTTGATAGGACTCCTACATTTCTCCAAGGATTTGTTGAAAACATGGCAGCTTGGTAGTTGAATATTAGATTATTAAATTGCACAGTGCAGTGTCGATGTATTGTCTACGACATACGAAGTACTTCCTGAAGAGTTGTCCGCTCCCTTGCGCTCCTTGAGACCAATCCTTTCACAGCAGCAGGCAGCAGCCACCCTCCAGTGATGCCACAGCAGCAGGAGGACCTGAAGAAAGCCACCCCTTCAACCCGTTAGAACAATCACGCCAATGGAAACAGTGTCCTATTTCAGGATAAATGACAAACAAAGTTTGGCAGTCCTTTGAGAAGTACTGACAAAACCTGAATTTAATGCGCTCTGCGGTTTTTTCCTTTTCGTTGAAAGAGCAGGATATCAGTAGAGCATTTGTCTCAAGGACCATATGCTGAATATTCCCTTTGGCATTTCTAATAAAGCCCACGGGCCTTGACACAGTGTTCAAGGGATTCCTTACGCATGTCACCCTTACCTATATATCTGGTCATGTTCCTATAGGGATTACAAGTCCTTACTCATCAAATGTTATTTTAAATGCAACGTGATTTGCTGTTTCATGTTGAGGATATTTGGTGAATCATCAAAATCTCTGCTTACTTGCTCTTGTGTTAATATTTGCTATTTTCCTTTAAAAGGCAGTCTGTCTTCTGCAATCTTCCCTTGAAATCAGGTTGCTTAACAGCTTAAAGTCTTTAAAACAGTGTGCACCCATTTTGTTCTCTTGGACCATTTTATGCTTTCTACTAAGCAGTAATAAAACAAAACTGAAATATAAGATTTATTTTTTTAATGTTCACTCCTTAACTGTGCATCCTTCAGGTTGGGCTCAGCTAATCTCTGGATTTCAGCATCAAATATTATGGTATTTATCTGTAAAACTCGTTTGTACTACACAACACTCTCACTTGAGAAAATCCCCAAACCAAAAGCTTTTTGTACTAGGTACCTACATTTTCTGCTATCAAAGGAAACTTCAGACCACTAAGCAGCTGCAAACTTTCTCCAGACCTTATTTATCTGATATTAGCTGAATTGTGTATTGCACTTTATAGAAACAGAAAGAAATCCCTGCTCTAAAGCAGGTGTCTGCAATGCCTGTAAATGTCAGTCAGCCCTCTCCAGATCAAAAATTAATTGTGCACCCACCATGAGAAAGTGAGCAGGTTGAAGCACTCATAATATTGTGCTCTGTCAGGTTATTAGGCTTTCACCTCAGGAAATTCAGCTTCAAATGCCGTGTAACCTACCTTAGCTGGTCACTCTGGAGCATGTATGCAATATACACAAAAAGTTAATAAAAATACATCAGGCACCCCCCACTGACAGCTATTTAATTACCAACCATTTGCTGCTCACATAGAGGAACAGCGTGTTGTCCTCTTGGGTGCTTCATTAGTACCATCCAATTTTGGCTATGTCAAGGTTTATTTTGTGGTCAGTCCTTTGAAAACAGAAAAATCAAGTATAATAAAAATATAACCTGTAGTGTTATAACTGTCAGGGTAGCAAATATTGCTCTACTGAAATCAGACCTTCCAGCCTGGTTTTCACATGCTTATAGTTTCTTTTTTTGTTGTTTCAAACTATTTTGAGGATAAGAAGGAAATTTCAAAAAAAATGTCAGGTTGTATTGTTCTTCAACAGAGTGTTATGCCGAGGGCTTTCAGCTGCTCTGTCATGACAGACCTGCAGGGGATTCTAGGCGCGCTCAAAGGATTAATCCCTCTCCTTTCATCCACAGCACAGCTCACCAATTTATTTGGTCCCTCAGTCAACCCCAAGGTTAGTGAGCACCAATGAGCATTACAGAAATGCAGTGTTTGCAGCTGATTTAAGATGGGAGAGCATCAGCTGTGATGCAGTGCTTCYTTCTTCTCCCTTAATTTAGGGCTCCATTATGGCCAGTGGTGTTTAAATAACCAGATCCCATCCTATGTTCAGAAAGAATGAGATTAAAGTGAGGGACTCCTTAAAAAAATCTCGTTGGAGCATCTAATAGATTCTTGGGCCTCTTCTGCCATCACATTTTTTGGTTTTCCTTGCTCAGCATGATAATCGCAACAGCTCCTGGATTTATTTACTGGAAGGGGATTAACACATGCACAACACTATCTTTCAGAAGGTGCAATTTATGTTTATCTTCCTCCTGCTGCTAGTCCCATCTATTGAATTCCAGCTGCTGCCTTTTTACCTAAGCCTTGCTGCAGAGGGAGATTTAGTCAAATAAAAGGTCCACACCTGTCCCTTATGAATGGCTCAAGGTTCTTTAAATCTTTTTCAGAAACAGGACTGTGGCTCTGTGCTGGATCATCTCATCATCCATTCCACCTGGTCAGCCTTGTTTTTCATGTCATGGTCACTTAATAAGGATGGCAGCCCTGAGCAAATTGGGTACTTTGTCTGTGGGGCTGGATCTGTTCTGGGCTGCCTGTTTAGACTAAGTTTTGCTGGGAGGCAACTGTAATGAGAGAGATGTATTTGTTTTCCAGGACATGTCTGTATGCCACTGCAATATCTACTAGCCACTGTGAGCTCCAGCTCCAGATTTTTTCTGCTTTTTATTGAATAGTTGACCCTTCATTTCTGTTGCATCAAATTGTTTACTAGGTAGATGCTATGTGCTGTCAGCCAGTCCAGGTCACTAACAGCTTCAGTTGGTTTTACTRACTCTTTTATCTTGCCATATTTCGAGCCCTGTGAACAATCATGTCATTTTGTTGTGGTCAAAGCACAGTAAGCTCAGGCTTTGCAACTAACCATATCCAGGGGCTTTGCTGTCAGTGACTAATTCTTTTAGGACTTTCTTTCTAGAGGCTCTACGACAAGTTTCAGTGCTCTCCTGAAAGCTGCAGCCATCTGAGCTGGAGAAAGCTCAGGTTAGTATTCCTTTCCACAGCTGCGTCCCCTTCCCAAGCTTGGTGAAGGACTGATTCCAACACTGATGCTCAAGCTGTGAAGGAGAGGCTATCTGCTGAGCTAGCTCCAGCACACAGAAAGTGTCCTTTGGAAAATAATCATGTTTGGGATCACTGCTGTTCTGTACAGCTGTTGCTGTGCACTAGCAGTAACCTTTTGTGTCTCGTTGAGCTATTTCATGGTTCAGAAATGCACGGTACAGACGATGCTGTAGCACTGTTGGTTCCATGCTTTTCTATTGCTTGGTTTTACTTGAGATTGCTTAACAGAAGTGATTCTTTGGCTGGCTTATTCCCTCAGCTAGTTTAGATTCTGGACATGCCAAATGCTAAGTATTCACTTTTTTTTTATTTTTTAATTCTGTTTGGTGAGTTTTCTGGACCCGGTGCTGACATGCATATATAGCATTAATTAAGTAGGGATCATGAAGTAAATTTATTTGTATAATCCAGAGAAAAGTTATTAAGAAGCATTTTTATACTCTGCTTTTTTCATTAAGAATGTGGACTCATCAAAGCAAAGTGTTTGTGGGAAGGTACAGATTTTTAAGAATAATTTCTTGGATCCAATTCTGATTAAGCCTAGAGAGCTGGATCAACCTCCTGAGTAACCAGCTGCTGGTATTTAAGGTAAAAGTCTTGGGTTCAATTTCCTCTTTAAGATCAGTGGACCAGGAACTTGAATCCAGATTCTTTGCACACAAAATATGTTCTAATCATGTTGTGGCTGCTAGGGAGACACCATCCTTTTATGATCTTATTTTGCATAGACTATTTTGGAAGAATTTGTGCTATTCCTAACGCAGATCGGGGCAAAAATGTTCCCAAATCTCAAATATTTGTGCAGAGGGAAGCATTTTCCTGCCCTGCTGTAGTGCAGACTTTACAGTGGATAAATGTACAGATATTGCAATGGTATTTGCAAACTCTAAAATACAAATCCTTATCTTTCCTTATTTCACACTTTCACAAGCCAAACCTCGTCTTTTCCACAGCTTTTAAAGAAAAGCTTTGCTTGCTACTGCAGCGGGAACAACTAAATCTTGTAACATGGTCTAAAAATCACCCGCACAGAGCTCTAAGAACCAGGTTGAATAGTTAATTGCACCTTCTATGCTCAAATGTAGCATTATTGATTAGGAACACTTCTTTAAAAGGACAATTTTTTCCATACTTCCAAGCTTTATTGCCCAGATAGTCAGATCTACCTTCAAAAGTCAGTGGCTTTGAACTCCACTCATCAGTATAAATTCATGATCTGAGTTAATCTTGGTTTGTAGCAAATAAGAAAGGTATATCCAGTATTATGCTCCTAAAAGTATTTCCAATTTTTGGCAAGACAGTGTGTTTTTAGTGGCTTGAAATCTTGTTTTAACCTTGTTGCAATTGAGATGGGAAGAATACAATCTGTAATACTTTTCTTTTGCTGTATCTACTAAAGTGCCAACACTGTACTTTAAAAATATTCCTATACCTGAGGTTATTACTGGCATCTATATACTAAAGGAATAGAATATGTATACCTTATAGATGTAATTAGTCACCTACCCTTTTTTTTTTCCATCTTTCATGATGAAAGCAAATTCTAACTTTCTTTTCTGCCTCTTTTCCCAAATTCAACCTGGCAGGCAAAGATTCACCACAGGAAATAATGCCAAGCACTTTCTCTGGGGATCCCTTTGCCTTGGTTGCTGACTTACAGGTTTTTTTTTTTTCCCCTAGTTTAAGGTCTGATTGAAAAAAAGCCATTCATTTGTAGTTTGCTAAGTTTAAGAAGTAGAAAAATGCAAGGTGGGGAGGAAAAGCACTATCCAAATCAAGCCATTAAATTTCACTGATTTAAGAAGTCGCAGCATATTTTTGAGATATTTGCTCTGTTATAGTCCTCACGGAGGAGACAAATGCTTTGGTTAAACCAGCTGTCAGGTTTAGCGGAGCTGAGCAGTATATTACCCTCCCTGCCCAGCGGCACGCTAGTAACTTCAGAGCTCTGCCGCAGATCATGTGTAAATGGTACCTTGTTAAAGTGTTACCTTCACATCTAGAGATATTAGCATCTCTCAGTGCCTGGCGTATTTCCTGAAAGTTTACAACAGCCAGTTCAACTACTAGAATAAAAATTAGCACAACTCTAAGAAACAGTCAGGTGTAGTTACACTCTGCATCCTAGTTACTCTTCCTTCCCACTAAATACTCTAACTATAGAGACGAAAATCTTCATTTGAGCTTTTTAATCAGGGAGGTCATGAAAGCAGCCACAATGACATATTCTTGACTGTGAAGGGGAACAAACACGTGTGCTTTCCAGATGTCCATTTGGTGACTGCGACAGAGCCTCCAAAGACAGACAGCATCATGTTCACCACAGCCTTTTTCCACAAGAAATACAGCATCCCTTGAAGGACCTTTCCTAAGCAAGCACAGGCCAGTGAACTTTGTAGCACAATTCAAAATTGCCACCTTCTAGGATAGTCATGAATATTAAATCACACTCTAAAACGATTATATGGAAGTTGCCCCGCCTTGCTAAGTAAATGAGCTTTTCCTCTGTATTCAGTCTCTTTGGGTGAAATAGATTTGTAGCAGTGTTTTGGTTTTGTTAGTACTGAAGAGTCAACACAGGTCAGTGAGCAAACTGAATTGTCGTCTGTCTGTGTGAAACAGAATTGCTGGCTACGTCTTAATCGGCAGCAAGCCTGGGGAGTCAGAAAAACCCTTCTCAGCCCAGCCTGTCTTCCCTGCTGCACGGGCACAGGGGCTTTCTGGGTGCTGGTATGAAGCATGCTCACAGCAAACGGCTCCTCGGGAATAGCCACTGCCCCTTGGCTTGTCCAACCCTCGTAGAACCACTTTGCACAGTGAAAGGAAATAATTTTTTTCACTTTTATGTTCTCTAACAGACATCAAAAGTGATTTCCTGAGATTACTGCAGTATAAAATTTTAACTCGCTTTGTATAGCTTCACTCTTTTTAGACAGGAAGTTTTTTTTCTCCTCTGTAGTATGATGTGCTTTGGCAAAAGCAGTTTTATTCTTTTATCAGTGGCAGCTTGGGATGGGCATAATATTTACAAATGATGCCATGAACAAGTTATGCAAATCACCCAAATGAGAACCAGTAAGCTTTTATATCCTGCCAAACAATCGTGTATTGTAGAAATGCCACATTTTACAGTCAATTTGAGAAATGTTTTAGAGACTTTAAAACATTAGTGCCCTATTTTTCAACATATACAACAGGATTCGTTAGTACCATGAGTCCAACAATACAACCTTTGGAATACGAAGGAAAAAATAACTAATAGATTTTAGAAACCTAAGTGACTTTGAAAAGCTTCTTGGAACTTCATAATACTGTCAATTTTTTAAAGATCTTGTCTAAAATTGAAAACCTGTATGACTGCAAAGAGGCAATCTGTGCCTTTCTACTAGTATAAAAGTACCATTTCTTAGTGCATGTAAATGAGCCATTATAAAATAAATCAGCAAAAAGTAATGGATTCTCTTAACGTATTAAGCTCTCCAAAGGGCTCATCTACACTGCAGAATTTACTAGTGTCTGAACTGAGCTAAGGATCAGTGACTGCATGGCCACATTAACTGTCATTTTTTATGTTGTTCCATGTTCCCTTTGGCGGTGTCCTGAAGAGCATCAGTTTTAGGAGGTTCTGGCTACCCAAAGTAGGATTTCTGGGAGCTACCCAAGGGAGATTTGCAAGACCCCCCTTTCCTAATTCACCGTGGGGCTATTGGTGAAAGACCAGCCGAGCCAATTCAGCTTGTCAGCTTCTACACTATCGCTAGCTCATTTTTGAGTGACTTATCTACATTTGAAGACACTATTGAATTATTTGTAGGCTTTTATTTTTCCAGCTCACAAGGGGCATGTGGATTCTTGGATTAAAAAATAGCACAAGTTTTCCCTTGGAAGGAAAATTGCTAATCACAGTAGTAATCCACAAAACTATCCTCCCCAAGTCAAAGGAAGAAACAAAGGAACATTTTGGGGGGAAAAATAAGCAGCGGCAAATATTTAACTGATAGGTAGTGGAGAATTTGTGGGAACTACAAAATAATAACTTTTAAAAATGTATTTCCGTGGTTTTTTTCAAGCAAAAATGTTTTCATGCCATAGTACATCTGAAATCCTTACAAGAGCGTTCCACCTTCCCTGTAAAGAGCTAATAGAAAGGGCTTATTTTTTTAAAGCTCTTCTAAGTCTTCTCTTCCTGCCAGAAGGAAGGAAAAACCTTTTTACTTAAAAGGTTAGAGTGACGATACTTCTTTTCTGGTGTTTTACTCAAGTTTGTGTACTGGGCCCAATGCCCTTGTTTTGTGTAAGGCAGGCGGTGTGTATCTTTTTTTTAGCMGTGAACTATTTACTGTTGGATAAGGGGCAGAGTTGGTGATTTTCTAACCTTGGTTTTCCAGTAAGTCTTTTTTGTTAAGGCGCACAATAATTTTGTTTTGATTGAAACCGTGACAGAAGCACCTGCACTGAGTTTCTGGGCTGGATGAAGCCCCGGCCAGGCCCTGCCAGCAGCGGGGAAGAGGGGAGGGCAAGGGGGCACATTTGAGAGGTAAAAAGAAATGCATAGGGTTAAGTATGAGGTAGAGAAGAGGGGGTGAGGGATGCCCGTCCACGCGGTAAAACCGGTATGAGGAAAAACGGGGGGTGGGGGGGCATCGGCACAGTTAGCAGGTGAGGAGACGGGAGGCAGCCATCTTGGCCGTGGCAGCCTGCGGTGTGCCTGCCGCCACCTGCTGGGCGTGGAGCCCGTCCCCTTCCAGAACCTTCTCCTCAGCACGGCCTGCGGCGGGGCAGAGCAGGCTGCGGCTCCTCCGCACCACCTGCCCATCTCTGGCGGCCACCTCTGCTCGGCAGAGCTGCAGTGGGTAACTGAGTCTCGTGAGGGGCTGCCAGACACCCGGAGGAGATGTCTGCAGGGAGAAGCCACTGCTGAGGCCACATAGTTGGGGCAAACTTCACGTTTCAGTCAAAGYGCTTCCCTTCAGCTTGGGGCACCGACGGGATTAGTGAGGCATGGAAAGGTGAGATGGTGCTGGTGTTTCAGTTTTCTTAATTGAGATGTAAAAGTTACTGAGTTGCGCTCCCCTGAGGGGAGTGCAGCCCTGAGTACTGCTGACTACAGGCCAAGGGCATCACACTACCTGTACAGCAAGCAATTACAGGTCATTTTTGTGACAACATGCCTTCAGAATGATTACTTTCTACACAAATTGAGTTCAGTATCATGTGCTACCACACAAAGATATTAAAAATTGTGCACCTCCTTGTGCAGACCGCAGGGCCTCTTTAGCTGCGTCTTCTTCCCTGCACTTTTCCCCATTCAGAAAATGTCCTCCCCCATTACTGCACAGGGGTGTCAGGCATTCCCAGTCCAGCCTGAAGCCCGTCACAAAACCTCCTGTCCTAACTGCCAGCAGCAGCGACGTATTTGCAGTAACTTAATTTGTTAGGCCTAAGCATTGGGACCGAATGAAAATGTTACCACTGCTATGAAGCACCCTACAAGTTTTTGGCATTGAGAGAGTAACTATTATACTTAGTTCTGCTGGCAATGTTATATTATGAGCTATTTCACCAGTGCTGTCGTATGTGCAATAAATATTGCGCGTGTTCCAGAGACAGGAAGGGATGATAAATAGGTAATATGTGGCCTGCTTTCTGCTTCTGTTGATAAGTGACTGATAAAGCTGACAAATAGCTAGATTAAGTAAACAGAGCCTACATAACTCATTCAAAGTGAATAACTGTTTACAAATTATCAATTGTTATCTGCAAAATTTTCAATTAGGAATGATGGATCCCATTCCTATGTAGAAATAATGGGCCAGTGATTACGTGTATCCGGTATGTGACTAGTAAAACTGGCCATCTGACAGTGTTCATCCTCCGGACAGGAACTGGCAAGAAATAGAAGAGAAACAAATGCTCTTTGGACCAAGGGCAGCAATTTTGACTCCAGCAAAGAACAAGAATCTGAATACAATAGAGGCTTCGGGATTTGGCTCCTAAATATAATCAGAATAATTTGTAGGCTCTTTTAGAAGCTATTGTAACTAGTTACTACTCAAGGACCAATTTCCATCTCATTCCCATGAGTAGTGTTTGCAGAAAATGTAGAATGTGTATCTTTTTATTAGAACAGGAAGAAATGCCTGCTAATACAATACAGCTTCATTTCATAATTCACTGTAGGATGAGAATGGGATTTCAGAGCTGTTGATGTTTTAATCTCATGGTTTTTTGTCCAAAGTAAAAAGCTGCGTACAAACGATGTTAAGTTAAACAGATTTAGTTCATCAACGGCTGTGTCTTATTTGTACCACATGGTAAAGGTGGGGGAGGGTTTATGCTCGGCTCAGTATGATCAAGTGCTTGCTTTTAATTTAGTGAGTCGTCTCTGCAACATCCTGATAACAAAACATGGCTTCAGATTCCTGAGATAACATTGAGTGCCAATTGCACATCAGAGAGAAAATAACTTGGCTTGCAATAGCCTAGATTGATCCACAAAGTAAGAGGTTATAAACTATAATGGAAGTGCTGACACAACCAAATGAGATAATACACTCCAGTACAGCTATCGGCGCAGGCGGAACATGCGGCTCTGAAGTGTCTCGGTGTGGCCTGACCACTCCTGCTAGAGTAGAGCTATCAACGCGGGGGAATTAAGGTGATGCATGAGAGCTCAGTGGGCCTGGGCGCTCTCCCTCTTGGGGGTTTGGCACCCTCTGCTGTCCAGTTTCTGAAAAAAAAAAAAAAAAAAAAAAAAAAAAATCTGCCTATACAGGGGACGTAAAAGAGCAAAGGAAACTCTTAAATCAGCAATTTTGGTAATCAAACCCCCACACTCTTTCTTGCTAAAGCAAACTGTGAATGTTTAAAAAAAAAAAAAGTATTTTCCTTGCTCCACAGTAGTAATTGCATTGACTCTGTTTCTCGTAAATAAGGTGACCAAGTCTTGGCTCCTAGTCCCACCATAAGGCTTCCTGCCCATTCATGTTGGATGCAAACAAAGCACAAAGCCTCTGGTCCTGGAGGGGTCTCAGATATGCTAGGGCATAGGGAGGCTTTTACTGCCTCAGCAAGGTCTCTGCACAATTGTCACAGAGTTAAAACAACCCTACTACAGTGGAAATGCAGTGGAAACAAGCAGGTTCATACCTAACATCTGGCATGACTGTTCTAGGTACACAAACATCTTGTGCTGCAGCTGATAGTGCTGAAAATTGTGTAGGGCACCTTATGCATGTTTTAGCTATTTAGCTAAATGTTTATTCACTCTAGGTTTTTTTGGAAACAATTAACAAATGCTCTCCTTGACAGTGAGACGCAGAGCTTTGCTTCTGTAACAGGAACACGAAGGGGCACCTGGCTCTGCTGTAAGGGGAATTTAAACCTGAGAACTCTGGAAAACAGGATGCCCTTTTCTATTGTGTAACTACCTCTGTTGAATACCTCCTATATTTGATTGACAAGGTGAAAAATATTCCATAGAGCAGGCATAGCAGCCTGTAGGAAACAGCCTTTGTTTGTTCCTTATGTATTTCACTTTTTGGATATGCACTTGCACACTGTATTCAAGATAAAACCAGAAATTTATCAACCAGATCTGCAACACGCAGTGCCAGTCTTCCCTTAATAGCATACCAGGAAACCAAGGCTGTGCTTCCCAGTAGAGGTCCTTCAATGGCTTCAATTATTAAATGGTTTCAGTTATGGCTTTATCAGTTTTGAGTTATCAATGGCTTCAAGTATGAAATCAATGTTGGCTTGACAAGAGTAGGACAAAGCACCCTTCTTCTGAGGGCACAGAGATAGCTCGATCCTGGCAGACATTGCTTCATTCCTTCTCGGGTTAGCTCAAGTTCTGAGTAATGTTCCTCTGGCAGTTGGTCTAGAGTCCAGAAGACACACGTAATCCAAGGCAATATATACATATGTCTGTGTAAGGCATGTCACATGGTTTTTGTGGTGGGGAATGCCTCCCCCCACACAAGCAGGGGGGCAGCCACAACTTGCCCTGCGTGCCCTGGAGCTGTGTGGTTCTCAGGGTACTGAGTTCAACTAGAGGCTCTTCTCTGCAGGAGCTGGCTGACTGTGCCTGTGCCTGCTAATGTCCACCGTGTTCCTAGGGAAAAATAATTTGGAGAATGCAGTTACAGGGTAAATTGCCACTTGTTTCTCTCATGTTTCACTTCACTCCAGCAGTCTCCACTCTGCTTCCTTAACAGAGCATAAATAAATGGATTTACTAATCAACTGCTTTTCTTTCCATACCCACTCTGCTTCTCCTCACATCTTCTCAGACCTGGGAGCATAACTAAAGACTCAGAATGCTCATACTCATTTCTATTATAAGCAGAAGAAAATATACTCATTCTAAGAAATTTCGCTTTTGGAAGTAGCTTTGGTTTTCTGCTGCAACAACCATGATCTTCTAAATAGACTGCAGCTCTTCACATTCAGTCTCAATAGAAAATAAAATGGAGGAAGTACAGAAGGCAGCACTGGCATGATTTGCATATAGTCTTTGAAAACAAACATCAGATAGTAGCAAATGGAAACCAGCTTTATATTAGGCTCTTGCTGCAAATGTTGTGTTCAGGTCAAAGAAAGAAAACATGACCTTGTGGAAAAATAACCCTCACTCTAGCGTGTATCTGAAAAAGAAAAGATAAGRAACAGTTATTTTAAAAAGGCCACAGAATTAGATAGAAACCTGAGTGGTGGGAAAAAGCTAAATAAAAACCAGAATCCTTATTTGAGATCCCCAGTGAGTGGAAGCCATGGTACCTAGTGCTGTCTGCACACGGGGCAGTCTGTTTCTGAGCTATATATTCAGCCACAGATTGGTTTCCCCAAGCATCAACCGAGACATTGTTTTTATTGATTTATTTTGCTATCTTCCCACTGCAGTGATAGGATGACAAAAGAACCACCTGTGGGTATCCTAATATATCTAATGCCAGCAGATTTTCAGGTTGAATAAAAACAATAAATCTTTCTAGGCACAAAGGGGAAACCATGAGGTAAGTTAATTTGGGAAACTAAAGAGCATGATTTAGGAATATTGGGTTTGTTAGAATGGATCAGACTGGTCCTACTAGTTTACGATCGTCTCTCCAGAGATAGTTCCTAATGGATGACACACAAGAAGACAAAATAAGCCCCAAAATAGTTAACTGTTCGGTGACACTTCAAAGGACTGGCCTGCTTTCTGACAGCGTAGCAATAATTGTGTTACACCAGTAACCATGAGGTCTGATTCTCACTGTATTATGCACATTACAAGTGCTCCAAAAATTYGGTGGCATTTCTTAAAGAGCCCAGATATAATGCAGATGCTCGTGGCTGTGCTGATCACTGCATCTATTGTGGGACGCAGCCTGTATTTTTCCCTACRGCAGTACAGTTAGATTTGTTGTACAACTTCCTGTTAAATTAAGGGAGACAATGAATAAACATGTAAACCTGTTCAGTTGCTTAATATATTCACAAATCAATGCTAAAACAGTAGCTAGTCAAAGAAGGTGTAGAGTCTAGCACATTAGAAAACAAAGTTCTCTTTCTGTGCGGTTCTTCCAATGGGTTTTCCTGTCTCCTCACTTCCATGAACAGGCTGAACTTGTCTTGTGAGGTGCTCCTAAAAATGCATATTAAGCCGTCATGCTAACATAGGGCTCCTCAGTTCTAATCTACTTCAAACCAGTAATTTTACACTCTTTTGAGCTTTCTGCTAGTAAAAGCTTCCAGAGTAACACTCTGTATTACTCTGCTTTCCCCTAAACAGTACAGGAGGGGCTGCAATGGATGAAGTTCCCTACGAGTGCTGCTTTGCTAATGTATCGCAGCCCTGACCCATTCTTGGAGGTGCATCTGGAAAGGTTAGTTTTTGCTTTATGGGAATTTCAACTCCTGGTTTCTGCATCATATTTCTGCGTCTAAATTTTGATTCTGACCTCAGGAATCTAGGCATTTTTCTTAATCCTGATCCTAGATTTTTGATAATTAGGCTGCAAGATGATATATACATGAGCACTGCTATTTATTGTAGCTCAAGAATGCAGTTTTGCATGATCTGGCAAATTGTCTAATATACTTACACTTCTTTAGATTGCTTAAAGGAACATAAATAAAGGCTCAGTATATCTGCTTTGATCTATGCCCCTGAAACCCCAAATAATATTGGACTGGTTGCCTCTGTAGAGTCAAGGCAGTAATACACACATGCCAACTTCAGACCCGCACCCTTCTCAGACACAGGAAAAAAAATCAAATTGAAATGAAGATGTAAGAGCTCAGGAGATATTTCAAAGGAAGCCAATAGAAGAGAAAAGCTAGAAACTGACACTCACCAATAACAGGATTCTTAAAGCCTCAAATTCGATAAACCCACAAACCAAAAGGAATTAAAGCAGGCTTTGCCGCTTCAGGACAGCATGCTATGAGATTTTAACAAGATTCATAGGTATTAAAAAGTAATGGCATAAATTGGTTATTTAAAGTCAATATTGATTTGTTGCCAGATTCTGCATATCAACAATTGCACTTGAGTGTCCATTTACTTTGCTCAGAAATAAATATTCCTGCCCAGCTGCATGTGTTAGTTGGAAGAGAATCAGTTTTCACCACTGGCAAAGGGACAGGTTGTTATTTCAAGCCACATGGTTCATTGATTTATCAGTGGTGGTGTAAATACTGAAATTTATAGGRATGCTGTCAAGATCATTTATGTAAAAGCTTTTTTTGGAAGGATGACAGCACGATCCCAGGTAAGAATGTGAGAGGCTTTCTGAGTATTTGGACTTATTAGTTGGTTGAGGTAAATGATCTCCATTTGATATTTCTGGCTGGAAGAGTTAATTTATTTGTACAAAAGTATTTAATGATGCAGGGAGATTGTTATTGGTGGTTTAATTATTGTTTTGATCAGAGCTTTTGTATGGGTGGTAGTACTCTTAATAAGATAATCATACTTTTTCATCTGTTAATGAGTCTTTGGAGTATTCCCAACACAGTTTTAAGTCTTAGTTGTTTTCCTGCTCTTAGTTTAATTTCTGTGTTTCATTTGGCTTGCATAATGAAACAAGATGGGCTGCTTTACTGCTGTTTATAATCTGTCTTCCTAATCCGGTTTTCTGTGCTTGGGCTGATCAGGATTTTCCAAAACTACATAAACATTTCTAATCTGGGGGAAAAATCACTTTGTCCGTAAATTGAAACAAATAAATTGGGTATTTGTTCTTAGGTAAATTACAATATTGTTTTTCTACAATCTCATTGTGGTATCTAAACTTTATCATTAAAAAGCATGTTGTCTGCCTCTCTTTTCCATCTGTATCTCTTAAAAAAACCCAAAACATTCCCTTTATCTCTTCCTGCCAATACTTGCTAATCAGTATTGGCAGGATCATAGTCAAATACAGCAAAATACTTACAATACGGGCAGTATTTGAAAGTTAATCTTAGCAAGGGTATGCCCTTACTGAAGTTGAGGGTACTTCAGTATTGGGTATTGATGGTAACTATCTTGTACAGATGTTAAGTTGAATTGTATGAGAAGCTGGAAAGTGGATAGAAATGTTAAGAGGAGAACCATAAAAGCGCAAAGTTAGTATCATATAAATAGAGGGACTTTGCTTTTCTGTAGAGATGAATATTCTAGTTCTTATACTGTCTTCTATGTAGAGTATTTATATACTTAACTTTTCACTCTTTTGTGACCGTACTTGCTTTCCCTCTATTTCATTTTTTATTCTGAGTTTATTGGGCCYGCATCTTATTTGCTTTGAAGTCAACATTGGTTCTGTTACTGTTACAGTAGTGTGCATACAGAGATGGCCCACGCTGCAGAAATGTAAGAGCCATGGGGGACATGAAGAAGCAAGTGGTGTCCGAATGTTCATGCATGCTGCCTGCCACAAGCACAAACAGTATTTAAGTCCTCTACTATATTCATACAGGTGCCTACTACAAAAATTGTACTGGGAGAAGGTGATAGTTAGGAAATTCCTCCTTCTCCTCTGGAATGTTCTCATCTCTTTGATGCCATAGAAAAAGAAATGTAAACACCGACACATAGACTAGAATATGATCCTTCCTCTTCATTTGCCTGTTGTGCTAACTTCACTTGTTGACTGAACATCTCACAGAAACTGGAGGAATTATAAACATTGCAGAAGTGAACATCACTCAGTGAAATCCAACCCTGTTTAATCAGTCTATAATTAAAAATAAATCAAGAAAGCAAACGCAAAGAGTTAATGAGAAGTGCAATCTGATTGTAATATCAGAATCCAAATCTATCCAGCCACTCCAGGAAGCCTGACCTTATGGTGAAATGAAACAAATATTTTCTATAACATACTATTCTTACAGCAAAAAACAGTTTAATATTTTCTTCATTAACTAATGAACTTTAGTTTCATGTGAGTCGGTTTCTTCTAATGTGAGAGCAATACAGCCTTAACCATAGCTTGTGAATGGCTGCTGGAGGGGTTGAATAAATCTTGATACCAATGGCTATTCTGGGGCAGTTTTTAATGCTTTGGATTGGCTTATTCTACAGCACAGCCACCAACCCTACTCTGCACATGGAGTTTGTGCTGTGGTGACCAAATGCATCTTTGTATCTCTTACTGCAGTCAGTAAGCATTTTGTAGCAGTTCACACATTCATTAGATAACTAGCAGCACTCATAGCTGTTGAACACAGGTGATACTTGTGCAGTACTTGGGTGACGTGACCATCTTCTTCCTGCACAATTTCAAAACCATCAGCTCAAATTGCTGAAGGATATTTTGCCTTTGACCAGAAACAAATCCTACTGCATGTCAGCATGCAGTCAATGTATGAAGCAAACAACTTCCGTTTGTGCTGTAATGTGCTGAAAACATTACATGGGCTTGGGGTTTAGAACAACCTGTGCTAGCAGAGTACTTAAGTACTAAGGGAAGTGCTCCCAATCCAGCTTTACCTTCAGAGCTGGGCGATGGCTTTTCGTTAGGTCATTGTTAGGATCTCTTTGGGACTGCTTCACTGTTTCTTATGCGGTGAAGTGTTTCACTTGCACCATCTCAGAGAGCTTCCAGAGGCAGCAGGAGATGGAAGGAGGCCTGATAACATTCTGGAGATTAGTTACCAAAAAAAAAGAAAAAGAAAATAAAGAAAGGACTGGAAGGAACTAGAGTGGAGGAACAGGGCTTGCTCTGTCTTCTTGTATTTTATCAGGTATCACAGATCTGCAGAGTTAGCAATAATTTCCTATTTGGTATAGCGAACTGGGGAAAGGGCATCAACCACATCTGCCTGTAAGTAACTTGGGAAAACTGCAAGGTTTCTTACAGTTTCTTCCCCCAGCTCTCCCAGGCGTTAGCCTGAGAAGTTTTTCCCTCTCTGTTGTGACCTGTATAATGTGCCTTACACGTGCAAAGTCTTCAACTGTTTAACTATGAAAAAACTATGAAAAGCTGGCAAGTATCCTAACACCCAGTCATAGGAAGGTTGAGGAGAGACCACACCCTGGGGAAGGTGTCGGATGGCATGGCGCTGCTTTCTGTGGCCAGTATCTCTTAATAGGGGCAACATTATAATAAAACTTCCAAAGATAGCTTCAAAGTGCCCTCTTCTGCTGGTAGCCTGGAGGGAGAAAATATTTATACATGCCCCTTTGCAGAATAGCATTTAAGCTATGTGAAAGATTGTGTGCTTTTATCTCCACTTGTGTGCAGGGGGACTTAGAATAAGGAGCAGGATTCCAGATCTGAAGTACTGGACTCTGGTAAGGCTCAGCTTGAGGCTTGTATCACTTTATCAGTGACTCGTTTCCTTTATGGGTGAAGGGTTCAACTTTCTGCCATTATTCAAGAAAAGTTGTGAAGGAGTCTACTTTGTGTCAGTTATCTCCATTAATTATTACAGTATAAACCTGGGGAACCCAGCTAACACTGGACCTCATATATGGGGAGCTGTTGCACAAGTGCAGATTAAAGCAAAACCTCTCCGAAAAGCTAAGTCTCTTTAGACTAAACAAAGGGCAGGGGAAAATTACACATATGTAAAGTGAACAGCATCATGGCTGGTAAAAGCCAGGTTTCTTTCATGAGCTTGTTTTCCTTACAATGTTGGGAATTAATCTGTAGTGTAAAATAAATGAAACAACCCAAGTGAGGCACAATAGATATTAATAGGAAATAATAAAAATTGGGTGTACATCAGTCAGGTGAAATGAGAAAGAAGCAAAAATGCAGGTGGAAAAAGCAGTCAAACATAAAAGAGCATGCCTAGAAGCTGAACTGGAGAGAAGGTAGAAGGTGGGTGTCCCATGCTGGGGGGACCAGTTTACAGATGCTTTCTTCTGCTGCTGCCAGCTGAGCGTCTAACTAAAGACCCTGTAGCCTTTTTTTGTCACTTACTTAAAATGACTGATAAGGGAGCTACATGGGCCCTGAAGCCCTTCTTGTGCCAAGTCTGGAGTCTCGAAACCAGAAAGCAGGCAGGTGGGGAAGGGAAGGTACGGAGCAAACCACGTGGATCTCAGTTTCTTCCTTCCATCCTACTGCTGAACCTGATCAAGCATATCTGCACGCCAACGAAATGCCTTTTAAATAGAGAGAGCTGTCTTGAATATTTGAAACAAAGGAAAGTGTTGCCTCAATAACTGTTAACATCCCCAATGTCTGCACCATAAGCTACCGGCACATCTCGCACCTGCTGCTAACGGCAGGAGCATCCTTAACAAGGCCACTGAAGGAGACGGATGGTCTGAATTGCACTTACCTTGTGTGCCATCAGCATGCTTCTGCAGCAGCAAAGGGAGGAGCCTGAGAGGCTCTTCCCTTGCATCTGTGTTATCATTCCTTTGGGGATGAAAAGATTGTCTTTCACAGGGCTGTCAGCTGAGCCTTTCACCAACTTTAAAACTGACATAATTTTCAGACTAAACAAACTCTGAAAACAAGAAGAGCAAAGCAGAAGTCCAGGGATGTCACTCAGTCACCCACAAGAGGTTATCTTCTGGGTTAGAGTTAGTCTGATTCATTGACCACAGAAATGGCAACTGCAGATACTTCAACATACGTCTCTGGTTATTATCCCAAAAGTACGAGCTGTACATTGATGCCCATGGGAACAGTGGAGAGCATTGAATGTTAAAAAGACTTTGGCRATTTTTGTTCTTTAACACTGTAGTAAAATACTGTATATTTTGGAATAAGACACGCAGTTCTAAGCTAACAGCTAAACATCAACAGCTTTTGCTGAGAAAGTCCCTATAGCTAGGGAAAACTTAATGAGTTCAAACCACTGTGTCGAGCTCCCTGTGGAGTAGAGAGTTAGACTAACTCAGCTGGGTCTCAGCTCCCCTTTGGGCATCCTGGGCCATGTTGGCTTGCCCTGCAGCTCTTGTAATGCCCGTTTCCTTCACAAACACCAACTTTTGCCCCATTAAGGGGTTGGGTTGCAGATGAGGGTCGTGAGGGGTCCCAGGATTTCAGAAGCACTCTTGGATTCCCCACATAAGATACAAATAGTAATTCCAGTAAGACCAGTATGTGGTACTCATTTGTCTATGTTAGATCCAATCTCACAATCTTTACTCAAGCAAATCTTCTCTCTAGAAGTAGGGAAAAAAAAGTTTTAACCAACTTGTATCTAATTTGAATTAATATATCCGTAACTTAAAGCAATCGCCTCTGTGTTTTGCTCCCGTAAACACTTGCGATGTTCCTGTAACTGAATTATGCCCACTTCACTGAAGGGGAATGCTTTCCTCCATGAGTTACRTTTGAGTACAAGCACAGGATTGCAAACTGCACCAGTCCTGTTCTCAGCACAAGGATGTACGGCTTGAGCCTGCTGTCTGTGCACTCAAAAGTTCAGTGCAGTCAGAGGGACTTCTTGGCACTTGCAGTCTATAGGAGTGTGGTCCTAATTAATGTAGCAAAACAAAGCCAAGCTGAATGTTTCACTGAAAGGACCAGAAAATCCTGCTTAGGGAACAACTGGCTGACACTTACACCTGGGTACTGATTATCTAATGCTGTTCACACAGCTTGAAAACTTCGCTTCAGAAAATGTTTTCCTTAATATAAGGGAACAACAGAAGTAAAAGGCAGTGTGATGCTAACAATATATCTGACTTACTGATTCAAGTACTGAGGACTTAGAGAAAATTTAGAATTCCTCTTTAATCACTTAATGTAAACAAGAAAAATAAGGTTTTAATAATTAGGAGGCTGATGATCCTAAAAGACACGTGGCTTATTTTGCGTGAAGCATTCAGGTTTAATTTTGTAGAAGAAATGGCCTACCACAGTCTGCATCAAAAAAAAACCATAGTAAGAGGTTGTAGGGAAACAGGTGAACCATCGTGGTTCTTGGAGATTRGCGTGTTGCCAGGGTGGCTTTGGTTGAAGAAATGGAGCATACTGAGAAATTTGTGGGTAGCCTCGAGCCGGGAAGTTTCACAGAGGCTCAGGAGCAGGCTGCTTTACAGGAACAGTGTGTTTGCCACCTTTCTGACATGGCAAAAGGTGTGGATGGGTTGCACAGAGAGTGAGCTGCCATGGAAGAGGGGAAACCTTTGAGCAGGCTGGATGTAAATAATCTTAAAAATAGGACAAGATGCATTTTTTAAGGCATAGTGTCTTCTTAAACTGCACTAGCACAATTGCTGAAGATGATCTATTGCCTGGAGTACCAGAAATGGGATGGAGTATAATAGCAAGAAGTCATGCACTTAAAGATTAATTAGAATAACTGCAAGTAAGCTCGGAGGTTCATCAAATGTGAGATTACGAGGAGAGGAATCCAGGTACGTTATTGGTTGTAGGATAACTACGATGCCACTGTAATGTGGTCTTAAAAATGCTAATGTATTCTGGGATGCATCGAGTGAGGTATTTTCAGTAGACGGCAAGGTATTAATATCATTGTACAAGGCAGTTGTTAAGAACAGTGCACACAGAGTAGAAGGTATAGAGGACGCTGGAAGAATGAAGAACCTATTTAGAGAGAAGATTAAAAACACAGCAGAAAGACTGAGAGATGATGATCTAATTGCTATTTATAGGGACATTTTAGGTAAATATCAGAGAGGCAAAATTATTTAATTTGAAGGGTAATAATGGTAAAGAACAAATGGCTATAAATTGGTAGTGAATACATTTAGACTGGAAATTAGAAAGTTTCTAGTTTCAGAAGAGTGGGTGCTAGAAAAGCCTTGAAGACAGAAGCAAGGCACCCAGGCTGTCTGAAGGCAGGGTGCCCATACGGCAGCATAGTTAGCCAGTTCATCCTCTGAACTGGATAATAAAATGGTGTTGGGCGTCTTGTGTATTGCCATTCCCACAAAAGGGATATAAAGAGATTTAATCCCTGTATGATGAAATGTGTATTTGTGGTGAGTTAGCCCAGTGTTTCAGGAGGTTCGCTAACACACTAGAAGGTCCAGAAAGGAAGATTCAACTTCCTTTTGATGCCTTTTTAACCCCCCCCAAATCACCACAGATGACACAAAGCTAATGTATCATGCAGCTGGCCAGTCGAAGATTTTGTAAATAGCTACCCTTCTGTGACTGACAATTAATAGGACATAGAAGTCAGTGTGCAGTGGCAAAACGAGACCTTCTAGGTATTTCATGAATCAGACTGGTGCGGGTCACGTTTCTTTTTCTATGCTATTTGTCCTCCCCTGTTGTGTGTACCAAAGGCTAATTTCCAGGATCATCCGAGCATTTTGAAAGGGCATGTTTCTTGCTCTTGCCGGTCTGAGAACTTTGACATACTTCTGACTTTTGCGGTTTTCTTCCAGTTGCACACTGTAGTTTGGGGCTTTTGCAGAAAAAAAGCCCTCAGTTTCTTAGAGGTTGTGCGTTGGGAAGGGAGTGGCTTCTGTGACTCGCGGTGGATGTGGAGATGCTCTTCGGGACCCGTGGAGACGGGGTGTCTGGCCGGGGTGGCCCGGGGCTGCCAGGAGCTGCGCTCGATTATCCAGCTGCTGTCTGCCGGGACCCAATTAGGCGGTGCAGAAGCAGTTTAATTCGAATAGTCAGTCCCGCCTTGCCAGCCCGCCGCCGGGGCTCAGCCCGAGCAGCGCCGGCCGGCGCTCAGTCCGACGCGCGGCGGGRCTCGGGGGATCGGCATGGCGAGACCCCCCTCTAGCGGATGGCCCGGGCCTCGCCGCGCCCCTCGGCGGGAAGGGGAGCGGGCGGGCCGCCGCCGGGCCTTGCTCGCCTTACCGGCAAACGGAACGGCGGGGAAGAAGCCCTCCAGCCCCGAGGGAGCCCTTCCTCGGGCAGCGCTGCGGCGGCTGCCGAGCCCGGGGACGGCTCCCTGCCCGGGCGTGGGCCGGGCTGCCCCGGGCGGCGCGGGGCGGCCGGGCGCGCTGTGCTCCCTCCCGAGTGCGAGGGGAACCGTCTCCGCTTTCTTACTTAAAGCCAGTGGGAAACGGTGCGTGGAAAGCTAAATCTCTCCTGTGAGGGTGCGTGGCTATGTACGTCCTGCTTGGTATGGCGCTGCATCGCTCGGGAGTAATTTGGGCTCGGCGTCTCTCCGCGATGCCACCGCGTACAGACCAGCGCATGTAATTTGCCCGCTGGATGCGTAATTAGCAAGTTCATGGTTACATTTGCTCTTCCTGCCTGCTGTTCCGGCACTGTTAGGTCTATTTATTTCTTGGCACTTCTCTACTTCAGAGGCAAATGATTACAGCTTATTCTACTCCGCCCGCTCTTCCCCTTTGAACACTTATTTCTAGTTGCTAGCAACTAGTGTCCACCACAACACGAGGGGCACGTACGCGCGAATATTCCCCGCCGTAGATGTTCAGGCAACGGCAAGGCGGGTGCCTGCCCCGCTGCGAGCGGGCTGGGCGATCCGGCCGAGAGCCCGCGGCCCGGGAGCGCGTCCCTCCCGGCGGCGAGCGGACCGAAGCGGAGCGCGGCCGCAGCGCTCCCGCCGCCGTCTCGGCCCGCCGCCGCCACGGGCGGGCGGATGCGCTCCCGGGGAGCGGCAAGGGCTTTCCGCGCTCAGCTCCCGCTGTCCCCCGCCGCCGACCGGCGGGCTCGTTGCCGGCCACCGCCTCGCTCTGGACCGCCTGCGCGGATCGGGGCGGGGGGGCGCTCCCTTCCCACCCCTCCGTCTCCGCCGCACGGGCAGGAGGAGCGCGGTGTTGCACAACCCGCTTCCTTTTTCTTTCGCTTCGCTGCGCCGCGGGCAGCGGCGGCGAGTGCGCGG
>JAYKAV010002986.1:459636-542599 GCA_035582835.1 Phoebastria nigripes
CCACAGTGGAAATAATGAAAGGAGAAGAAAAACAACGCGGGCAGTTAATTGTGAATTTTTAACTACATTTGCTATTGCAGTTCCACAAGGCCCTTATTTATTCAGAAATAGGCCAGTGATGCCCATTTCACAGTCACATGTGTGCTTTAGCGGAACAATTATATCTACTTTGGAGAAACTTGTTGCTATTATAAAATGGTTTTACATGATAACCTTTATGTCTGACAGTTTTACCCGCTCTGACAGCAGAATTCTGGTGGGAGAGGTTTTACAGCAAAAGAAAAGGCCTACCTTGCTGTTTCTTTGCTTTTCCTTCCTTCATGGGAGCTGGCTGCTGTCAGTAGCCCAGGAGGTTACCATAGTGAACAGTTCCATAAGGCAGAATATAAGGTGCACCGTGCAAAAGTCATGCAGGAGAAAATGATAACCCATCTTGTAACTTCAGAAATACCATTGTTTTGCAACTTCCTTAAGGTTTACGATGGATGTGAAATGGTCAGAAACATCTGATTTGTAAGAGAAAAAGTTGTTAATGGGAAATAGTCTTGTTCTTACTGGAGCAGGGGCTGTAACTTGTTGCATCTACAACACCTGGCAGAATGGAATCCTGATCTGGCTAAGGTCTGTGATTGCTGTTTCAAAATAGCCAGCTTTTTGAGCAAAGTAAATCAATATAAAGATGAAAATGAATCAATTAACTGCGAAAACATAGGTTTCCTGTGTGGTAGGTACTACTGACATGGATTTTACAATTAAAAAAGATTAAAAAAGCATCTATCTATCTAAAAGATCATCTCTAGGAAGAAGACTTAGTGGGCTTCCTGCCTTCAGTTCAGCCATTTCCTCTTTTACTTTTGGTTTGTGAATTGTTGCTATGATTGAAGGATGAGAATGAAATCTAGTTCTTCCCAGAACCTATGTTAGTGGAAAAACAGGAAGATGCTTCTGGATAAGACAGACAACAAAATAAAACTGATAGATCTCACTCTACCTTTTTTTATGACTCACACCTAAGACTTAGCATGGAAGTGTTGGGAGAACGGCTTTGCTCATGTTTGGTGTATGTCTCTGCTGGGCAGTTACACTAGAACACTGAAGTATCCTGTTATGTTAAAGCTGGCATGCACGTTCTCCACAGGAGACAGCAATGCAAGATAGATAGCTGAGAAACAGTGGCAGATCTTAGTAATTATTGATCTGTATGGTTTTTCCTTTGCAGTTTTTTTCCCCTCTACTATTAATTTGCTGGTATTGAATTATCTTATCTGATTCTTAAACCTGGCAAATCTCCTAAGCAATTGCTGTGTGGAAAAGAAAGGTGGGTTAAGTGTAAGATGACATGTTAATGGCTGATGTAGTTTGCATGGTGTAATCTTTATATTCTGGGAACCCTTTTACTGCCTCCTGGGGAAGATGTTAAAGAGTATTGCAAAAATAGGTTTATCATAGAATGTTTTGGTAACACATTACAGGGGTTTTTTGTTGTCATTTCATGGCACACCAGTGACAGCTCTAGAACTTAGCCTTTCTGTCATGCTTACTTTTTGAATCCACTCTATTTATTGTTGAAAATCACTTTAACATCATTACTGTGCTTCCACTTGTGAAGTTTGGCCATGGCATGATCATCATGCGGTGTTGCAGACATTAATACAGTCACTTTGCGCTGGCTTGGCTTAAGTAATTGTCCTACAAGTGATGCACTTTAGATACATGGCAACTTAATTACATGAACACATTGACAGTGAAATGACTCATGTTAAATTCACTAAAGTGTCCTTTAAGTGCAGGAGAAATTGAAACTTGGGAGGTGTTTAGTAACAGGCATTTTGGGGAGAGAGCTTTCGATACCTAAAAACACAGGGCTTGCATTACATCCATTGTTCCTATATTAACACAGCAGTCTAAGTGTTACAGAATGGCCTTCGGATTTGGTTTCTTGACCTTTTAAGTGTGCATTTCTGTATCTTGTAGATTGATCATTGACTTAAAACTGTGTAGCCTGTGTAAGTTTACAAATACTTTCTGGAACTATAATGTCTTTCTTTTGTGCTGTCCATCTGACTCATCTTGCTTGATGATTAGCAGATCTTATGTGTCGTCTTTGTTTCGGTAGCTTTGAGCATCAGTGTTACTGCTGATAGTCGACTTGACTTTGTGCCCATTTCCTTCTGCTTTTGGGAAATGAGTATCAGTTTTTAGGTCATAGGTTTAAACTTGAGGTGCGTGGTGTTTATTTCTAAAGCTTTTGTGTTTTTTTGGTTTTTTTTTCCCCTCTCAAGATAACTTTGTTACTTGAAAAGTCAGGGGATAAAGCAAGGGGGTGGGAGTTGATTTGTTTTGTTTTGATTCAAAAATTGAAATTGTCCTGAAGGCAAATGCTGTGTTAGTATGCAGGATCCTGAAAGGGAGATTTAGCAGTTTGTGTTCTCCAAGTTTAGCAAAAGTTGAAAATGAAAGTAAATTTTTAGGTTAATTACATATTAATATATTATTATTTTAAAAGTCATGTCATCAGTGTAGTGGTATTTTTTACGTAACTGTATATTTTACTAACTTTAATCCATAATTCTTTCTACTGCTTGGTTTTCTTTGTATTGATAAAGCCTATGAAAGAAGCATTGAGATGTTACTTATTGCTCATTTGATTTTAAAATGTTTTTGGTTCTATGGGTACAGAATATTTTTTTTTTTAAAAAGTAAGACTCTGTGCAAGTAAGACACATACACGTTTTGTGTTCACTCTGTATCCATTTTGATTTTTCCTCCCTTTTCCTGGACTTTGCTGACAACCTTTGTGGATTGGTGGTGATCATGGGAGAAGTATTATTATTATTGTTATAATTATTTTTATGCTCTTATCTTATGGGTGAGATTGTATTTTTTTAAGTGTACTTAGCGAAGGCTAGTCTGTAGAATTGAAGAATTACAACATGAATTCTACTCTGCGTTCTTAATAGGGCATCTCTTAGGGGAATCACTTGTGTGAGTATTTTAAATGTTCCCCTATGAGAAAGGAGGGTGTGAGCTTAGGCTGGAGCAAGATATTCTGCATATTAGTTGGGACTCTCTAGGTAACTCTCCACATCTCTCGGAAATTAGTGTATTTTAACTAATGCAAAGCTGCATAGTAGTTACAGAGTCCTAGATGAATGCTTTAAAAACACTGTGAAGATGGAAAGCGGTGAGTCTTAGGGGTAGCTTTCTGCTTTGTTTGTTTTGGTAGTATTGGATTATCACCCACAGACACCACTGAGGAGCCTTTCACTAGGAACTGTGCAAATAAACAAGGCCTGGGAGCCACAGGACTAAGGAAGCCCTGGTCCCAAGGTCGCTTTCTTCCTCTGTCTCCCCCTCCTCTTTTTCCTTTCTTACCTCTTCTGGATTCTCTGCGATATCTGTATTAGTCTTTCTTTCAGTGGAGACTGATGTTTAGATTTCTTTTCCTTGTGAAAATAAGCATCCTAGTACAACACTTGCAGAATCTTAATATCATTGAGACCCCTACCCCTCTGTCATGTTTTGTTGACTGGGTTTGATGAAGAGTCATGAGAGGATAGGCAGAAAACTGTACGTGCAGACATTTTGAATTAATCAAATGAGCCTTGTTTCCTAAGAAAACCAGGTGAGCAATAATGTTAAAACCTGAAGTCAGAGGACTTCGTCGAGGTTTGTAGTAGAATAACCATCTCTTCTGTAGATGACTCTAATACTGTAGACTCTAATACTAGGATTTCTGCTCTTTCAAGCTCTGTTTTTTTAATAAGACACAGCAGTCTTAAACGACACTACCTTTTTGCTGCGCAGATTACTTCTTGTAAACAGTGCTCAAATAGGAGTTTTGCCTTCACTTAAAGTAGGTGGGTGCCATGCGTGTTTCGTTTTGGCTTTTTTCACCCATTCAGATTTGGCAGGTGAACTGATTGCAGATGCTTACCTACAGTTCAGGTGAGTTGCTAGTTACTGAGGTAATCTTAACAGTTTGTTCAGATTATGTGGACATTTAAAATGTGATTATTGTCCCTAGAGTCACCCTGAGCAGCAGCTTACTGGTTTTCAAGGTCATTGTTTATATTGCTGTGGCACTTCATTTACACTGGTTTATTTGCTGTTACACTTGAGGACACTCTTGTTCACTACAGAAATGATCTCTTTCTTCAAACAGATGAGTTGGGAAGGAGACTAGTGGAATTTGATGTTATCTAAAAATGATGCAGCTATTAAACCAGCTTTGAGATTCTCTGAGAGTACTGATGAGAGAGAGAAGAGATGCATCTTGGATTTTTTTTTTTTAAGAGTAAACTATGCAGGGCTGAGTGACCTCCTCTCCCATTTTGGCTGATTGGAGTCGAGGGCTCTCAGCATATCTCAAGAGGTGCTCTGTCTTGCAGAATTGGGTCATTGGTTGAAAGTAATGGTGGTGGTGGGGAACCCTGCAAGGATTTGCTGTTTGTCACTTAATCTTTTTCAAGGATGCAAGGGACTGGAGCAGCGATACTGAAGTAGATATCAAATGGATTGGAGAAGATGAACTCGTCTTGATGTATTTAGAGGCTGTAGACTCTATTTCTTCTGGGGATGGGTGAGAGAAAGCCATAAATAGCACCTTCAGATTTGTCATTGTTTCCATAAGAAACCGATCGAGTCAGGAAGTGAAGGCACTTCCCCTCTGATGCTGGGTGCACATTTATTACAAATGGCTCTGTAAGTTCTGTGGGTGTCTCGCCTCTCCATACTGGAGTAAACGATGCCTTGGCATTTCTTACCTCTTTCTTGGTCTCTTGACCTGTGAAAATATATATAAATGTAAGCTTTTCCTTTTTTGGGGGGATTTTTTTTTTTTCTTTTTGTAGCTTGACTGAAGTAAATACGTTTAGGAATATTTAGCTCCTTGGGAATTGTGGTAATGTGCACGCTTGCTGCTTGAGCATGCTCTTTGCTCTGTGCATGGGGAGCCATGGCCTCTGGTTTAAAAAAAGAAAGTTACTTGTCTTGAAATCATAAAACTTAAAAAGTATTTTTAATCTAAGGACTGTGAAACTCCATTGTACTGTAAAGCCTTGTCTGAAACTGGGGTGGGTTCTTCTGTAAGTATCTTTCTCTCTTGTCAAAGCATCTCCTCTTGAAAGGAGGCCGCCATTGGCCTCAGTGCCCATTAACTTTGCTCCGAGAATGAGGATGTGGTGCTGAAAAAGCTGTGATGTTTCTAAGCAGTACTGAGAAACGCTATTGAAACCTGACAGGTGTATGTATTATATACACAGGCTTTCTCTCTCATATATATATTAGTATTTATTTTTTCTTAATGTCGACTTCCAAATATGCCCCCATTCATGTAAGTACTAAACTGTTCAAGTGGTGGTTTAATACAAATGACAAGATCTGTACAACAAAATTCTTAAAGAAATGTGCGGGTAGGAAATGCCTAGCAGACAGGCAGGGTGAAAACACGGGCTGCTTTCTTGCAGTTGGGCCAGCAGAACTCACACAATGCGCATCCTAAAAGTGAAATTATTGAAGAAGGCAATGGTTCCTTCCAGGATTAACTCTGCTCATTGCTCTTTAAAGTGTTACCATGCGGGTTAAACTGATGGCCCTACAAAATAATGACAGTGCAGGATCATTTAGAAGTGTTACATATATAGCACTAATTGGCCAGTTGAACTGAACTAATGAACTCCTTTTAAACGAATGTGACCATGGGCACAGGCATATGAAAATCTTCCCTTCTTTCAGGGAAGTTTTTTCTCCTTAATTTGCAAAACAAGACTTAATCTTAAGTTAGCAGCGAGGCTTTTTATTCCAGCGGCCAAGAGCAAAAGTCTGCTTTTTAAGGTGATTATTTTATGTCTTAAGTTATTTGTTAAACTTTTTTAATAGATTTGGGTGAGGGAGGAGGAACTGAATTTTGAATTCCCATTGCTGTTGTGTCCGAATCTTACTTTTTGAACTTACTGTCTAGCAAATTTAAGGATGTATTTTGTCACTCCTCTTAATGAAAACCAGTGTATTTGGGGAAGTGGCTTGGCTAAGTAATCCAGAGTTTGTTGTGATAAAAAGCCAGTTCTAGATAATTCTAGCCTCGCTGCAAGTGTAGAGGGAGTGTGTCCAACAGCTGGTTCATTTGGTTTTGTTTTCTCAACCAGTTCAGCTTATGTAAGTAAGAGACTATGATTGAAAACTGAAAAATCAGGGAAGATTGTGTCTTACTCTTCCAGTCTGGGAACAAAAATAAGACAGCAGCATAATAGCTGGAAGGACAAGGTGACAAGAAGAAAATCAGCTTTCTTAATTGCAGTTAATGTTGCTTGGTTTAACTCTTTGTACTTATCAAATTGAAAACCAAAATACTGTTTTCTTTGTATCTACTTTCTCTGTATATGCTTTTAAGGTAAGACTATTACTTAGCTAAGTAAAATGAAAGTGCAGTTTTTATTTGTAATTGGAGTCCAATTTCCATCTAAACACAACTTGACATAAATTATAATTCTTATTATTATCCAGTAAGAAATACAGAAATTATSTTTTTATAGTAAAGCTAAGATTTTTATTTAAATATTCAGGTTTAATCTTTTGCATTTATACTTTGTTTCCAAAGAGCGGTTGAATCTTAACGGCAACTATTTTTAGGTTATTGAGAAATTGCAGTATTATGTAGTTTAATATGCTTTTATTTAAAGCAATTTATATAAATGCCCTTCTTTGCTGCTGTTACGTAGATAGTGACGTCAAAATATGCTTTGTCAGTCTTGATCATTCTTATATGCAAATGTGAGTGATATGTAATATAAAAAACCAATATAATAACTGCCTATCAACTAGTAGAGGCACCTTCATAGAAAAATAGCAGCATTGATGTTTCTAAATAGGTGTCTTTTCAGAAAGCTGGGTTACGGTGGTTACAATGGTCAGGCTGGGAGAGTCTCTGAAACAAGCGGTGTATTTTGGATTTCAAAAACTAATAGTGTATGAATTCTTTATTATCTGCTCAAAAGGGAGAAATCTGTCTTACTGCAGTGCAAAAACTTGATTTCTGACAAACAGCATGGCAAAATCCACTTTAATCTGTAAAGTTAATTCTTCTGAGATCCTACCTTAGCAGTGGGATTTGAAAGAAAAATACCTGTGTGATAGCTGTTGGAGGTGGCTGAGAAGTTTCTCTGCGTTGCTGGAAGAAGAGCGGCTTCAAGTCTAGCTTAAGTTGTGATGAGCATAAAAATTGCTGTGATGTGTCAGACCAGTAGGACACCTAGTCCCGTGTCTCACCTCAAAAACCTTTTGAAATGAGGATAAGAAACAGTGAAGTAGAGCACGATCCTTCTCGCAGTTGGTGACGCAGCTGTGTAGGCTGCGTAGGAACCAGTGATTTGACCTGTTCTCTGTCAGTTTGTCTAATCCTTTCTGAATCCACAACTTCCTGTGGTTATGAGTCTGCAGTTTAATTATGTGCATCGTGAAAAGGTGCTTCAGTTTGTGTTATCTGGTTCTTGTGGTAGGAGAAACAGTGAATAACCTTTCCTTATTCTTCTTTTTCATACTAGTTTTGATTTTACACATTTCTATTGTACTCTCTCATAGTTGCACTGTTCAGCTTGAAGAAGGAACCGGTTTTATTGTACAGAAGATGCTGAAGCCTATCCACAGCTTGTGTGTGTGCGCGCAGTGCTGGACTGGGCAGGACTGCTCTTTCTGGGTGTGGATATTTCTTAACTTTTCTGTAAAACTGAATTATACATCCGTCTCTGTTAGTATAGAAGTATTTCAAGCCTTTGATCTTCTTTGATACCTTTTTTGTGCATCTTCTAGTCTTGCAATAGCTGTTTGACACCAGCACTACATACTGTCTCAAGGTGCTCTGGATTTCTAGAATTGTAGCACAGTGTTTTCTGTTTTCTTCTCCATTCCTTGGGGCTCTTAATGAGTATGGAATTGATGCTCCAAGAGAATTAGTCATAACAATTTCAAAATCCTGAGTTGCAGTAGCTAATTTAGATCTCATTGTATAGGTGAGGTTATTTCTTTTTCTATGCCTTATTATCCTGCCTTTAATTTCATCTTCTATTATCCTTCTGCAGTTCTTGGCAAACATTTATTTTTCATCTCTTAAATAGTTCTGTATTGTCTTAAAACTTTGCACTTATTTCATGTTTGTGTGCTTCTCTTGAAAAGCAGGACTCGGTACAGGCTCATTAGTCCTCCTTGTATTGTGAAAAATTCCTTTTTATTTCTGTCATTACTTCCTGTCTTTATAATCAACCTTTAAAGTATGAGATGATCTTCCAGAAAATGCTCCAAAATGATTCAAGTCTCTGTGGATGATAGTAGGTCCTGGAAAGATGGTACTGTGTTTGTGGACACCAAGCTTGCAAGATGTTTGCTTTCCTTAACTTGCGTTGAAGACACTGAATGGCATTAAAGGTGCTCAGAGCTTCCCACAGTGGAAACCTGAGCAGCGTGCACTGGTCTGATGGATTTTCTTTTTTCTGTTTCAAGTAGGTATTTCTGTACTTAGCTCACAGACAGAGGGCATGGGAAGCCATATGCCGGGAGCTCAGGGGAGATGTGCATGAGGTGCTGGCCTTTGGACATTTATGTGGCCGCAGCTTCTGTTGTTGTTGACCTTTGGACATTCATGCAGGTATTCATGCAGGGGAGGGGGAGAAGGAATTAAATTGGATAAAACTAAATTGTATCCTTATAGCAAGATTAATACTGAAAAAATATTTCCATATGCAAAAGACTCTTAAACTAGCAATTCTTAGCAGTTACAACGCACAATTCTTTTTTTTATTTCAGAGTTTTCATTGTGATGGTGGAGGATGTATAAACCAGAAATGCTGATACCACTTCTTATGCGTTTCTGTTATGTTTTTGACCACCCTCTCACCTGAGGTGACCATTAAACTTGTTTTTGGCCTCAATGACAAGGTTGTGACATATCCTTAGTAAACCTCTTACTTCTTGAAGTCATTAAACGAAGTTGTCTTTCACTGGATCTGCTGTGCAGCATGTGGTAATGAATTTAACACTGATATTTTCAACATTAAAAACATCTTATTCTGAATTTCCTGGGTTGTGAAGTTTTTAAAATGCTGTTAATTCAGATGAGTATTCCAGGCTTCCACACTGCTACGAAGCCTACGTGCTGTGCGAATAGATCAGCGGTTAGTTCAGTCTGGAAAATGGCAAAACGAACATCCCTAAGTCTAGATGTAAGAGGTCAGATCAGTCTCCTTGTATGGTGCCTTGTGGAGTTCCCTGTGTCTGACACCTGTGTGATGTGAACAGGAGAACATGAATTTTACATTTAATCCACATTATATGGGAATATACCACAATCCAAAGGATTTATATTCCACATGAATTACTTCTGTGTAAGGCAATAAGTACCTTGGAGATTGTTGAATCAAGAAGCCAGAAAAGTGATTTCGTTTTGCTGTTAATGAGTGTTTTTCTGTCGGCCCTTTGAAAAATACATTCATTATTTCTCTGTATCTCAGCAGTTTTCTGTTCCTTTTGTGGCCATTCACTTCTTATGGGTGTGCCCAGCCCTGGTATAGAAGAACAAGCTTTTAATCTTGTGTGTTTAGAAGTCTATTTCTGTAACCATAAGGGCTAACAAAGTACCTTACAAGAATTAAAGTTTAGATATTGCAGAGGTGTTGACCTCAGCTTTGGAAAGCTTTTAGGGAGTATTTTTTTCTAGGCCAGTTCTTCACTCAATTTATGTGCTTGCTTTGCACAGAGATCTGATAATTCATTTTTTTACATTCTTGATACTCCTAGAAGTGATCATGGCAGTGCTTGTCTGTGCAATTTCCGGTTGCAGCTGAGGGCAGCACTTAAGTGTGAGATGGTATAATTTACATCCAACGCTGCGCTTTCCGCTTAATGTTTTGCTAGCAACTGCATATCTATAGGGAGCAAATCAAAACAGACTCGGGCTGTCAGCAGAGATGTTTCTTAAACACAACCAGGCAAATGGTTTTCTTTTCCATTTAATCAAGAGTATATTTAAAATAGAATCTCACAGCGGAAGCACGTGATTATAATACGTACAGGTATTTCTAGTGGTTTCAGCTCTTAAGAACTGCCGTGGGCCTACAGTTAGATGCAGAATATTGACACGGGGGAAGAAAATCTAGGAGACTTCATAAAAAACTTTTTAAGGTAGTGTTTTCAGGACGAGGGTATCCTTTGATTTTTCCAAGGCACTGTTTTTATTACATCCTGCTGTAAAATTAAAGTTCTGATTTAATAATCACAACTATTGATTCCAAAGTTGAAATGGAACTTGAATAGAGAGTCATATTTCTCTTTTGTATTTATATGTTAACAACAGAAATAAGGTTGCATATGCCAGCAGAGCGATGCCTGAAAAAATATCCACTGAACTTTGCGAGGATAGGGCTCCAAAAATAATACAATGAAAAAAAATGTTTGGATTTGAAAACACTTTACTGTAGTGTAAATATTCCAGTATTGTCAGGATCAGTCTTGAAATTGTCCTCCTAAAAATAGGGGAATCTTTTTCAGTTGCTCTCTGTCTTTTGAGCCCTTAGGCTCAAGTCTTGTTTTTCTCTCTGTATGAACAGAAGTGCAAAAAAAAAAAATCTTAAAATGAGAACAGATTTTCATGTAATTTTACCACTCCTGATGCTGGGGTAATAAGAACATCATCACTTACTGTGAGCTCTTCACTAAAACCCTGTGCTGTCACTATTCTTAGGCCTTTAGGCCTGCTAATGTTCTTGTGATTTGAAATTTGTATTGTTGAAAGCTGTTGTCTTTTTTTAATTTTTTTTCTTCTCTTTTTTTAAGCTTTCAGTTCTTTTTAAGGGAGGAATGGGAAGGAAGCATATCAGTTAATGAGCAATAACAAAAGGCAAGGCCATATTTTTGTGGCGTTGCCTGGAGAGAGAGAATTCCATGATTTAGCACAGCTTGTAATACTGCAGTTCCATTTAGGAGGAAAAGATATGGCGGAAAGCCATGCTTTGCCATCACAGTTCGTACATGCAAAGAGTGGTAGAGACTTAATAGTGACTCAAGTGGAGCTTTAGCAAGTTAAAACAGCATTTCACTGGATAACGCAGAATCAGTTCATGAGCTACAGTGAAAATAGGTGTATTTTTGGCTCCCAGTCAGAAGGTTTGAAGATCATGGTTGGTTGAAGATGTTCCAAGATCAAATGCGGGGACTTCTGAAGATTATTTATGTTGACGCCTGAAGTCTCTCAGAATTAGTCAATCCACTAAGACCTATACTGGCTTCCTAGCCAGCCCAGTGTGTATTTTTTTCTCAGTTTTCTAGGCTTAAAATGCCACATGTAAAGCCTTGTTGTTCTGAAATGTTTTTTCAGCCTGTTACGAAACTTAACTTACGCACTTCACAGAAAAGGCTTGGGTGCTGCTTTAACACCCGAAGTGTATTAAGTAATCCAGTCTGTAAGGTGCGAAGTAACTATTTCTGTGCTTTTAGCCTCTTTATTATTGCTGCTTGGACAGGATGTTAAGAGTTGTGCTGGCAGTGGAACTGAAATAGTGGCCAAGTTCTGCATGGTAAGTAATGATAGCAGGAAAGAATTTTCTTTTCACATACGGAAAGTTAAGCGTCAGGTCATCAGACAGTCAGGAGAGTGTATTAGTGATACAATGGCAGCATATTGAAGCCAGCTTGTCTTTGTGAGATTTGTTGGATCTTACAGGTAGAACGAAGAACATGTTACAGTACCCAAATCTACAGTTTCAAATAGCCTGTAAATAACTGTGTCCTGTAAATATCTACTGGTTGAATGGAATTTTTCTAAGCCTTGTGATGGAGCTCGGGACATAGATATTTCTGGGATCCCTTCAGACACAAAAGGGAAATTTTTTTTGTTATCATTATAACGTCCCTCCTTTAGATATGCATTTATTTCCATTAAAAACATATTTGCTAATCTGAACTGGAACCCTTTTAAAACAAAATGCGAGTGAAATCTTGGAAAGCAGTGGGAGACCTCAGGACTCTGCAGTCAAAGGATTGAGCTCTGCCATCCACAGCCTCATATGAATAAAGTTAGCCTTCTAAAGATAAAAGGAAATTCAATTACAAAGCAAGAAGGAGGGTGAAGGGGTGTAATTAAAACACATAATCCTAAAAACAACATGAACAGTGCTTTTTCGTGTTATACTTAAAGCAGTCTGCTTTGTGTGTGCAGTTGCTATTGCTTAAGACTATTGATTTAGTTTCCTACGGGAGACACTTTTTGAGAGGATACGAAAAGGATGACGTCTGTTGGTGTAACCGGCAGCATAATTTTACGCAAGCATTGTACTTATGGGCAGCTTGGTGGAGAATTTTCCTTTACAGCTTGCTAATCTTTCTTTAGGAAAAAAAAAAGGGCAGAAAATGAAGTGCTGCTTCTGCTTTTTTCTCACGCTAATGGCAGTTGTCCTACCAGGCAGAGGATGACTGCTTCAGACAGCAGGAGAAACCAAACGCAGCACGGGGACAGCTTGTTCTCCCCTGTTACATCTACACCAGTGGTCGCTTCCCGAAGTTTAGTAGTTTGGACCCTGATTCTCAAAGTGTTTGGAGTCCAACTCCTATTGAAGCGATCAATGTTGGTGCCTAAAACCTTTGATGGGATATATGGCCTGAGGTCCCATATTAATCTGGGAGCTTGAAAAATCTCTTTAGAGTTTTCTGATAAATGCTAATGCTGTCTTGTAGTAAATGCATATCTGCTCTGCCTCACTGTTTCTCTGCTAATTAGCTGCTTAATCTTATACTAATGGCAGGAGTTGGGTTAGAGCACCTATCTTCTTCGTAGTGAAGCCTTCCCTTGCTGGAGCTAGAAGCGTTTCATTATCAGGACTGGCTTTTATGATAAAAATATTCTGATTCCGTCTATCAGGGTGAAGTTGTACGTACGCACACTGACCTGCTCACTGCAGCTCTGTGTCGGAAATGAGTATATGTAGGCGTACGCAAGTAATTGAAGTTGACAGGCTGTCCCTCTTTCGGACCTCCTTCCTTCAGGAACTGTAGCTGTTTTGATTTCACAAACATGGATGATGTCTGATTTGATGGAGAGGAAGAAGCTGTGGGGAAGGAAAGGTGGGAGGGAGCTGGCAAAAGAAAATTGAGGATGAGTGTAGAGATCAGGATTGAACATGGACTTCACAGTCAAGATGTTTCAGAATGTCTTTTGAATGCTTTTCTCCTAGACTCTTAATACCATTCAAAACCCCATCTCTTTCCCAGTACTCTGGAGTTAAGTATTACAATTTCCTTGGGTTATTTAATACTTAAGACTGGTAGCGTGACAAAATATTAGTACCATTATTTCATGAGTTACTTTGTGCAAAAAATTTCTCTGTGAAGGAAATATTTTGAATTACTGTGAAAAAAGGGTGCCAATTTCCTGTAGTAGTTGATGTGCGTATCTCATTCTCTGCTCACATATCGTGTGCAGGTCTATAGAAAAATTGCTGCTTATATTGAGTGAACTGAGTAAAAAAAAAAGTAATGCAAGTTTTGTAGTGAGTTTTATTAGTCAAAAAACATTCTTCCCTCGTTTAATCTTTTACCTGGTATACCTGATGCCCTTTTTGCCTGCTTTTGTAAAAATAGCTTGTGCTGTCAGTTTAGTTCCTTTGATAAAACTAATAATTAAAAAATACGCAATTAGAAACTAAAAGCAGCTATGTTTTTCAGCTGGAGAAAGCAAGTGTGTAATCACACTGCTCAGATGAACAGGTTCCTGGAATCAGGTTGCAACCAGTGCATTTGCATTTTGAATCTATGAAACAGGCACAATCCTTTCAGAAAAAGTCACTGAAAAACCTGTTTCTGCAAGAGATGAGCATGCTTAGTTTCTCCTGATCTAGTAGGGAATACAGGTGGATGAACCTAAACTTGTTAATAGTATTTTCCATTAATTGAAATACTTGTATGTGACTCAGATCCTTCCCTGAGGACATGTTTCCTGGTGGCTTGCATCAGTCAGAGAAGTTCTGGGCTTCAGTTTGAAACTGGTATTTCCCAAACATGTGTCTTGCAATTAAAACTTTGAAAGTTTCACAGTGGCTTTTAAATGACTTGTGACTCTGTAGTCCTTTGAGGAACTTCATCTATGATGGGTTTGATAATTAGCTGTTGGCAGTGTGATGGTGTTGCTGGGGAGTGGAGCTGGGGGTGGGGGGAAGATATTTATGGGATGCCATTTTGGGATGCATTGAACTAATGGTGGAACTGCAGTGCAAGTATTTGGGTCTTGAAGACTGTAAGAGTGACTTTCATGTATTTCATTAAACATCTTGGGGAGAAATTTGGGTATTGGCAGAGAACCACAGCAAGGGGAAGGTATAGGCTTCTAAAAATCAAATGTACAACAAACTTTCCCTGAGTTTTTAGCAAGTCTCATGTGTAATGCTGAATGTTGAAAATTTTTGTGGATCATCGTAATAGCTTGGGACGTTACTATAGTGCACTATCTTACTGTACAAATGTGTTCTAGATGTTTCTGATGTTTCCTCATACAAAAAGTTACAGGGCTCAACAGTTTCCACGTGCTGAAGAGGTGTAGAGAATGACCTACAGAACAGATTAAATACAAGGCACTTGTACATGCTCACAGGTGACTTT
Organism: Phoebastria nigripes; assembly: GCA_035582835.1. NCBI lineage: Eukaryota > Metazoa > Chordata > Aves > Procellariiformes > Diomedeidae > Phoebastria > Phoebastria nigripes. The sequence continues at coordinate 474,271 of JAYKAV010002986.1, forward strand.
CGGTTCCTGCACAACAGAAATTTGCCATTTTTACCATTGCCACTTTTATAAGAGTTAGGTATTTTTATAAAAAAACCTAAGGCACCCACACTCTGTCTTACCTTTTGTGCACGTTTGTATCTTCCCACTTTTGACAGTGGGTTGTTAACTCTGAAGCCTAATTATTATTGCCACTGCAATTCTGGGGATATACTTCTGCCAACACTTGCTTTCAGCAGTTGTTTTGTTTTGTTTTCTTAATCATTAGGGTTGTTCTGTAACGAGGCATGCATATATGTGTTTGTGGGCTGTAGACGTACATTTGAGATGGCTCCCTTAATTGACTTGGTCATAAAATAGCTTCTCTGCCAATAGGCTGAATTATTTCATACACTACTAGTATGAAGTTACACAGAGTCCCCAAATGTGCATGATATTTCTCTTTATCTGTCATCTAAAGTTTGCTCCAGAGAAGCAAGTGGAAGTTATTTAATGGAAAGTGAGCCTAGTTCTAGTTCATACACCTGAAAAACTTGAAGAAGGGTGGCCTGTGATTTGGAAGATTTTTTTAAAAAAATTATAAAATGCAAAGGCATTGCCTTAACTCTGCTGCAGGTATGCTAGTACAGAGTTGATCCTTATGACTTGTTATCCTGTTCCCTTCAATAACCAATCAACTGTAATCCAATAACTTTTAGCAAGATTATTTTAACTTGAACTTTATTTAAACTTCTCTGTATTGTTATTCCCTTACATCAGTCAGTAAGGCTTCATATGTGGCTGTTCCTTAATCTGGTTTTATCAATAAATAAACCAGCTTTATAAATTGTTTTAAGCCTGAAAAGATAGTTTTGACAGTCCTCTATAGGAAGCTGCAGTGATAACTAACATTCTCTGATAATTTTTCATTACATATTTGTTAACTTTTATTTAAAAAGCAGAGTGAGCTTAGGCTAACACTCTTCCTATCGATATAGACACTATAATTTTGCTAGACAGATAAAATTTAACATTGGAAAACCAAGCCTTTGCTGGTTTACCTCTTTATCCTCTTACCACCCTCTCCCCTGCAAAATGACAAAGCCTTTGCAGACTTTATATAAATAAAAAAAGACTGAAACTATTTGTCCTGTCATGAAAATAACACAAAGTTTGCAGTAACATTAGTTCAGAGTTGCAGCAGATCAGAGGTGTAATGTACCTTCTGGGTTTTTGTGGGTTGCCTATCAGGTTTCAAAAACTGAAATGGAATATTGTGTTAGAATAGAAACAAGATCGTATCTACCCGAATACAAGAACCCCTTAAAAATTATACGGAGTGACATGAGGAAAATTAGAGTTCATGTTTGCTTGTTCACGCTATCAGTATGCTTTTGGGCAAAAGATGAAGAGTTTTACAGTGAATACAGTGACTGGAAGAAAGATTTTGAATCTTGATCAGAGGAAGGGGAGGTACTAGTGCATGGAGGGACCCCGGCTCTATCTCCACTTGTCAGGGTTGYATTGGGGAGTCTTGTGTCCCAGAAATAACAGTATGCCAGAGCGAGAAGACCTGTAATGGAGCGGCCGTGGTTTAATGTGCACGTAATGCACAAAACGTAGTGATCCATTTTCATTACCTGCCAGCTCTTTGTTGCTTGAAGACCTTCCATAACAATCTTTTCCTTGTGAGGACAAAAAAAAGAAAAACATTAAGAAAAATTCTTGGTTTTGGCTGTTGCAGCTTTCAGTCATTGTTACATGTATGTAATTGCACCCTGCCTCTTCTCGTTAAAGCAGAGAGGAAGCATATCTAATTTTTATTCATGCCAGTTACGCCTGGTTTCTGGCCAATATGAAGAATGCAAGGAGCACATGTGGGCTGTTGTTACTGCCTCATGGTACCTGCCTTACTTCATATTAGGCCGTTTTACAGACATCACATGAATGGTTTTTGACCTTCCAGCTTGAGCTGCCGTCACGCTGGCAGCCTGGAGCTTCTTCACATGCAGTGATTTCTCTCTCTATCAAAACTAGTTTAGTAACAGGTTTCCTCTTACACCTTATCTCTGCTCACGCTTGCTTACAGTGCAGTTCAGCTACAACAGCAGGGGGTATTCTTAACCTGCATTAAGTGTACATGCAAGACACTTAGGCTGATCAAACTGTGGACCAGTTCCTAGGTGAGCTTTAATGTCTTGCAAATCCCTTGAGCCATCCAGCTTTCTCAACATAAACGTGTCAGGTGGCCTTTTCTGCTACTTGACCGTGACTGATTATTAGTGTGTGGAAACTTATGTGCTGTGCAAGATTTCTATCTTCCTTTTACTTGATTACAGTTTCTCCCTAACCATGAGGTTTCCTGTTCTTCTGATGGTGTCTAGTTCTCCTCCTAAATTTATATAATCTATTTCTCTGATGTTGTCATTATCTATATATAAAAAGCTGAAAGATATTTCACTGAGCAGGTGCAAAGCTAGATATTAGGTCTTGTTTAATCTGATATCTAAGGCAAAGCTGTTGATAAATAGGTTTTAATAATTTAATAAACATTTTAAAGTTTATCACTTAATACATTTTAATAACAGAGGTGGCAATCAGAACTTGCTGTTGAGGTAAGTGCTTCCTGGAGGTCATGTAAAAAATTGGGTAGAAATTTTGAATAGGGAAGGTGTGGTATGAATTACTATAGTGGGATTTCTAAGAAGTGCTGACATGTTCCACATGCTTTAAGCTGTGCTGAAATCTGATTGTTTGACCAACCCGAGATCTGCAGTTCCTCCAATTTTTGATTAAATTTTGATTTCCTGTGTGACATTACATCATCATCATGTCATGCTGCTGGGCTTCTCTTGCAAGGTCTCATTCAGTCTGTGGCAGAAGTGGCCTGTATGGATTAGCTTTGGTCATGGGAGTCTGCGCTGTAGATGGCGATGCTTTTAAAATGAATTTAATCCCTTTTTAGCTTTCCCTTTTAAAAAATGACCCCTATTATTGTCTCTTTGCAAGAACGCCCTTTTTTAGTAAAAGGTTGGTACTGCAAATTACAATAGTGTTACACAGCAGCGTCACTTCAGGTATTATCACAGAAGTCCCACATAACCTTGCACACCTGAGCTGAATTCTCCTTTTTCTGTTTGTGTTAGAAGGAGAAGACTCTTGTGAAGTACAGGTACAATACAAACCAGCGGTAGGCACCTGTCTTCTCTTGGGACATCTGATACAGTTGTTCAGCAATTTACAATAATAGTCTGAGTCTGTAGTAAGTAGAAATTTGATGTGAAGACTCCGATTGTACCTGGGGCATTACCCAGCTCTGCCACCAGATGATTTGACTTCTTTTGCAGTTTGCCAATACGCAGTGTAAAGAGTCACTTCAAATGGGATGCTCGGAAAGCTGCCAGATGTTGTTTTGCCGTCTGCAGACAACAGTCCCATATTAAGTCTTTAGCTTGGTGCATCAGAGAAGAAAAAGTACATGCTGTTAAAGTGGGAGGTTATTTTCAGCTTTACTGTTTAAAACAGAAGATCTGGAGTGGGAGCCTGGAATCCCATATTGCTAAAACGGTGAAGTGCCAGTGTAGAGTAAACCCAATTTCTCATTTCCTCTTAACAACTCCCCAAGAGCATTTGATTTCAGTAGTTTTTCTTTAGATACTAATAGTGGATTAATTTAGTTATATTATAAATTAATAGGCTCTCATGGCATTTAACTCCTACTTTATTTATTCCTATTGCATTTATTGTCTTTAACGTCAGTGCTGCTATAAATTGTGGAAACTAATTTTGTGTGTCGTCTGCCCACAATCTCTTGATAGCAAAGTACTACAGGCTGTGCTATAGTGATGACTAAAAATCACTGTAACAGAATTGGGATTTTTTTTTGGTAGGAATCTATTTAAGATCAAGAGGATGTTTCTAAAAGACACTGTCATTTATGTGCCTTTTGGGTAGTTATGAATTCTTGGTAATAGATGTTTATGATGTGATTTCTCTGTCTGAACTCACTGTAAATGCACCAGCTATGGAAAAATTAACTTGGGGTTTTGCATTATAAGAAAACATACTGAGAGCAGAGGCAGTCAGCCAGTGTGTGGTTTACTCAAATCGAGAGCATGCCCAATATCGTGCAGTATTGCTAAGCTAATCTAAGTTGTCTGTGTTCAGTGACAACTAAAAGCAGAACTCATTACACTTTAGTGTAATCCAAATTTTAGTAATTTGGATTAAAAGAATGAGGAGATTTTATGTCTGCTGAGTAGTTCTGTGGCCTGACTGCTCTTCATACTCTGGCTTGCGGATCAGTTAAATGAAAGCCGGTCATACGCACGCTGCTCAGGCATTGATGGCGTTAGACGCGTGGCATTGCCACTACTTGCTCGGTTTTATTTGTGTTTGTGGTAACAACAATGAACATGACTCTGGATCAGGGAGGTCAGGCAACTTAATAGCGGCTCTGAAATTTAACTTTGAAGTCCTGAGCAGCATTTGGCTCAAACTTCTTTAATCCCCAGCTACCTCCTAGGAAGACAGTGGCCTTTTGGGAAAGCTTTTCTGATCAGCCTCACCTACATATCTGCAGGCAGTGGAACTACCTGGAAACAGCCAGCCTGAGAAAAAAGCCAGTGGTAAATTCCAAATTTCCTCATTTTTCTCACCATGTTCTCCCCCACTTGGGAGGGAGGATTGCATCCCTCTCTCTGTATTTAGATGCAGCACTTTCTCTTGGACCTTTCTAATTTGTATTATTTTTGTCTTTTCTCCTGGGTAAGAAGGAAGCCAAGACAAAGTAGACAAACTGTCTGATCACTGTGTGGTTTCATTTCCTTTCTTTTAGAGGAGAATAGTGCTAGGAAAGCAGCACACTGCAGGAAAGATGGACTATCGCACTCCCATCTCTAGAGCTTGGCTGCAGCTAGCAGGCAGCCATCGTCTTGCTCTCTAGAGGCAGCAGTCTGTCTTGATACGCTGGGCAATAGGACACCTTTGAACTCAGCTTTTTAGATGTGTTCTACTTGTGTTACTCTAAGCCCAGGAGAAATCGTCCATGTTCACCAGTCCACAGCAGATCTAGCATCATAAGCCAAAGGCAAATGGAGTAAGCCTCAATTAACATAAAAGAGCGGTTGCCCAAGAAGAAATATTAAGTAAAACCCACAAAACAACTTCATCTTGTATCCTGAGCAATGAGTGAAATGGCCAGGCTGAAGAACTGTCGACTTTCTCAGGTTGAACAACTGGTGCTGTTTGTGCCAGGAGCCCAGAGGCAGCCTGGCTGCGGCTGCTGTGTGGCTTCACGAATTCAGAGCGCTGATCGCTGCATCCATGCCAGCGCTATGGTTTACCAAATGGTTTTTCTGCTTAGCCGCAGCAGAAGGCTCGGAGATGATGCTTAAAGGCTGATGGCATTCCCCAATTGGGGGCTTACTGCTGTGCTGGTCCTGTCGTGATGGATCTGGCATCTTCAACATAACCTATACCATGGTTTTCAGGTAAAAGCAAGTAGATTTTTCCTTTTCTGAGTAATCAGCTCCATGGATCTGGTCCAGCTGACTGCATCGTGCAGAATAGATGTCCAAAGCTTTTGATAGTTCTAGATAAAGTGTTATTTCCCATTCTGTTCATTGAGTGCTAAGAGGAGAAAGGAAGATATTCACTGAACCTAAATCGATAAAAAGTAACACTGAATTATCTTGACAATGGACTTTTTTTCATCTGAAGAAAACTTTAGAGGACAGGCGCTCTGTTCCTGACAGAGACTGATGGATGTGGCTCAGAGTCTAAACTGTAAACTGGCTCTCATATTGATTAAAATGTATTTGTGTACCTTGCTGGGGGAGAAGGGAAAAGTTTGATCTGGTGAGCACAGATGAATTTTCATGTGATGCTACTGTATGAATGAGACAACTATTTTCAATATATTTTGGTTTCAGTTTGTGTTCCTGGTCCATGGTAAATGAAGTTGTGGTACCTTTAAAAGCAGCTGAAGTAAAGATTTTCGTTTAACACAAGAAGCTGAAGTATGTTTCTCCTCTTAACAGTTTTTTTCCCTTGGAACCAGCATAGTTACTGTCGGATGTAAGTTCACTTGAGTTTTGGAGGTACCAGACTGTGCTATAGTGTAAACACAGCTGCTATTGAGTAAAATAGYTTCAGTCTTCTCTAAAGTATACAAGTTCAGTGTTAGTGCAATAATAGATGCTTATTTTATTAACTGTTAGTCTGCCTGTCGGCTTTCTTGGCAAACTAGAATGATGAAGTACACCATATGCCTGGCCTTCCATTAATTGATAAAGGATGCACGTGGAGAGTACTGCTGTAGCTTAATTGAGAAAACCTACATCTTCTGGTCACCCAAAGGAATGAATAGAGGGGTTCCTTCCTCAGATTGTAATATGGAAAGAGTACATGTAATGATGTTCAAGCCACGTTACTTATGCTGGTTAAGTTAGTTTATATAACATGCCTGAATGTTGGGTACAGTTGCGTGTACTTTAAATACCAGCATAGATAAGGTCATCTTGTGTTCAGCACTGAATGGGAAACTGGTCAGGAGCAATTAATCAAGTACTAGTGAATGCCGACAGACATAACCCCTCCAAGTGCTTGTCAGTACTGCTGTCATCAGGGAAGCAGAGGTAACCATCATCTACACGGAACTTCCAATTATTTATTTTTATTGCTGTATGAATGCTTGTATTTCCTGTGGATCTTTTCCTAATTGATACAATTTTTCTTTATTTTTATTTTTTTAGCTTATCAAGGACAACTTATCTAATACATAAATTAAATGGCATGATGATACAACTCAGCTGATAAATGCAAACCCCTGCATGGCTGTGCTTATTTCACGTAATCTGGGCATAATGGTTCTCTCATCAGAACCAGCTTTAAGGAGACTCCTTCCATAAATGGATGTCTCTCAGTTCCACCAGTTCTTGGATTAAAAAAGTAAAAGTGCACAGTGGAATTTTATCCTTACAATAACTTAAATATAATTTAACTAAAACAGCTCAACTTTGTGTGTGTGACTGTCCAATGATTGAATATGTAGAGCTTGGCAAATACCAATATTTAACAAGACTGACTTCCCTTGTGCTGGCTGTGAATTGTTTTTTTGATTTTGAAGACTGTGGTCTGTAAATCTCCTAAAGCTATCTGTAACAGCACTGGTGTTCTCTTCAGTCCACAACATACTATATGCATATGTAGAGCTAGTGGGTGGAAAGGAAGAGGGGGAAGACGGCTGCTAGGTGGCAGTGGGAAGTTGCTCAGCGCACGCTCTGGCGGGTGGGAAGCATTGCTGCTGAGGGCAAACAATTAGAAGGGGGGAAAAAAAGATTTCAAGGCTTCCTGAACATTACTTGGGACTGGTGCTTAAAGAAATCGGTTATTGCCGAAGGTGCAGTTAACCTGAAAGTATGATTCAAGCTACTGTTTTGCACTCTGAAACTTACTAAAAGCAACTGTGTAGCTCTTAAGTCAGATTGCATTGATCGGCGAAGTCAGTCTGACCAAATGTATGCTGTCTTCCCATGGCTTCTCTTGCCATAATGCAGGGGCAGATTTACAACAGAACACTCTGCCAGGCTGCTGTAATGCTCAGTGGCAACCACCTGAAACTCTGCTTAGTGGCTGCAGAACAAGCTCGTGTTTATGCCTCTGCTGCACATCCCTTCTCAGCAAAAACAGGGTCACTGAGCTATGTGCCATGCTGCTTCAGGTGCTGGTGTTGCAAGTTAATTCCTGCTTGAGAAGTTTTGGGAGTTCATGTAAATGAACAATGTAAACATTTTTTACTCTGAGCTCTGTAGTTTCCAGTCTGTGCTTAAATATTTCTTACGACTCCATCAGAATGGAGCCTTTGCTCCATCGTACTGTACCATGCAAAACGGGCGTTACTGCCCCAACGGATCGCAGAATGTACACAGTGTATGATAGCCAGGATGGTGTGACACTAATGGGTTTATAAATAACTGAAGTTATGAAATCTCATTCATCTTTGCTGCTAGAATTGAGTGCTGTACCTGACTGGAAAGACAAAGGGGTAGTAGTTGCTTATAGATCTTATAAATAGGGGGAGTTTTAGCTTGGACACAGTCTCCTGTTTGGTTTCGCTGCGTGAGTTTGCTCCAGTGGAAAGTTTAGTGTGGAGTAGGGATGAATGAGTGGGTGTGGAGCTGCCTTTTTGGGGGTAGTGCAGCCATATTCTGGTTTAGTTATGCATGAAACTATAGCCAAGTTGTAAAGAATGCTCACAAGTCTTTTAAAAACAGGTAAGGGGTACAGTCTGGAAGCAAACATCTTTTTGAGATACGTTTCCTTGTTCCCTGTTGAGGCTGAGCCCTGAGGAGCTGTCATTCTCAAGGAAAGCCTGACCTTTTCTTCCAGGTTCCTCCTCTTTCAGTAACATCAAAGGTTCTCATAGCACATGTTGAGGCAAGAACTTATTTGGACATTAACTGTTAGCGCTTTGATTTCTGCTCTCTTCGTTGTTACTTGTTTACGGAGGCATGGTGCAGGTGGAAGATTTTTCACGATGCGGACCCAGGGTGTGAGCATGACATCCACTGTTTCTTCGCTGAATCCAGGTACGGAGGTGAACAAAGCAACTACATGAATCTCCCTGTTTGTGTTGGGGTATTTTGAATCAGAAGCGTGAGACAGCTCTGCATTTTCACTTCCCTTCACACACCAAAGATCTAAACTCTCTGTTTCATCTTCATCTGAAAGTGAGTGGTAGACTGAAATAAAATTTAGGAGGGGGAAAGGACAGCTCTGAAAAATCTACATTTATTCCAGTTTTCTCCCTCATGCTGATTTCTAAGAGGCAAACTCCCTCTCCCTGCTCTTTTCCCCTTTTCTCTTCAGAAGCTGTCCTTTTCAAGTTCTGGTGCTTGAGAGCTGAAAGTGTGAATCACATTGAGCGCATCCCCAGCCTCATGGGTTGCCCTAAGCCAGCATAAAGCCACGATGTGTACAACCAATTTGGGCCAGAAACAGCCAGTAGATTTTTTTTTTTTTTTTTTTTCCTTCTCAGTAACTGAATTTTATCTCAGTAACTGACATACTAATGAACCAACTTGTAATTAACATCAATGAAAATTTAACTCAGTTGTTACTTAAATAATGCAATAATCTCGGTAGCAGCATGTGTGGGGTTTTGTACCATCATGCAGTGAAGACAGAGTGTGGAAAGTTAAAACAGTAAAAATCATTGAAAGCTGACAATTTAGGAGGCTGTGAGAAATATTTACAGTGTTTATTGTGGTAATGAATGTTAGAGTTCATGGATGCAGGAAATAAATAAGCTCTTTGGGACGTTGGTCTCGGAACCTTTTCTCACATCACGGAGGTACAGTGCAATGGATTTGTTTGGCTGAAGCGAAGAAGAACTTCGAGTCCAGAAAGAAACTGGATATGTGGACCTGGGGTGGTTATTGCGTGGGAAAGAGCAAGAGTTTTTGTTTGCTCTTTGTTTTTACTAAGAGTTTGACAGAATGAGACCTATATAGGCAACCTGATTTTATTTTGTTTTGTTTTGTTTTGTTTTTTCCCTACGTTCCTCAGGTCTAGGAAGTGCTCACTTTCACCCTGAAGTGCTGGTAAGTGGGCCTTGTAGGGCAGGAATTCTAAGTGTGGAAGAGATTTGCTACAACAGTGTGTTGTAGGTCAGTAAAATAAATTGCCAAGTCTTTTGCTAAAGCATTTGATTTGCTTGGTCCCCAACTCCTTCATGGAAATCTCTGGATCAACTAGTTAATGGTTGTAAGAGAAAATTTTGGTTCTGAAGCAACTGAATATTTTCTAGGTGCTTACTCTTTCTTTCACCTTCTGTTTCTCTGATCCTTAGGACAACATTGCAGTGATCGCTTTTACTGACCCCCTGTTTTCCCTCTCCCTTCTCTGGCTCTCCCTCTCCCCAGTTTTGTGTGTACCGTGGGAAAGAGCCTAACACCCTTTCCTTCTTGAGACTTTTCTTACCAAATTTAAGCTTTTCAGGCATGATACTTCTTTAAATATATATGATATAATGCTTCTGTGGTCAGGGAATTGAGTGGTGCTAAAAATGATCTTTTTCTTGCTGTCTGAGAAATACTCTGGTGTTCCCACTTTTGAATCCAAACAAAACTAAGGATGAAACAGTGCTATTTCCAAAGCAATAGTCAATCTCCACAGTCAAAAATGTTGAAAAAGTAACTAATACCACTAAATGAGCACATGCAGAAGATAACATTTAAAATCCCATGGTCTGGAAAGAAAGACTGCTCAGAATCTGCCTTGCTCAAGATTTCAGAGTAAAATTTGAACAAGAAAAGCTCCTGATCTCCCTTACCCATTGTGTTTGTAGCATATGAAGTGCAAACGTATGTTTTCGCGTGTTCGGCCTTCAGCACTGCATTGCTCTGCAAGGCTGCAAGAGCATTGGGTTTTTTCAACTAAAGTGCTTTCTTAGTAATACCAGGTCCAAAGCTGCCACGTGGGCAGGCTTTAGCCTTCCAGTTTCTGAATACATCTTTTTGACCTGCTTGGTACAAGCCCGTTCTTTGTGGGGTCCTCCACAAGTTGGTCCTTTTTCTCCTTTAGAAATCCTTGCTCCAATATAAAGGCTGGTTCGCTGTGATGTCTGATCTCCCTGACCTCCACAGCACTGTTTTCCTCTCCTTCCCATTTTGATAGCTTGCATTTTAGRGAGCTACAAGTTATGATCTTGTTTTGCTTGGCAGGTGAGGAGCCTCGATGCAGTTCACTGCCACCATAACCTTACTGTGGCTCATCAGTGTCTTCACCTTTGCCTTCTTGCCTTGAGCACTTAAACTTTGAAAAAATAACCTGTCCTCCTACGGCAAAGCCTCCTTTACCTTCAGTCCAAGAATTAAAATTAATATGACTCTGGGAATTGGTGGACACTTCTTAAAGTGCAAGATGCCATTTTTCTGTGGAAAAGAAATAGCTTGCACAGATAATCTACAGCATAAAGCTATGAAATAAGTTCTGCAAAATTAAAATTCAGGTGGGGGTTATGCAGATTGCCTTATTTGAATATTTAAATCTTCTGTAGCTTTTTGATGACTGCTTTATCATTGTTTTCCATATATATGCAATGATGCTCATTTACAGCCTTCCCCAATCAGTTATACAGCAAATACCACTGCTATAAATAAAATGTCATTTGCAGGAGACAGAGTTTTGTAAGTTAAATGAGGAAGAAATGTTCCCTTTGAAGAAATGTTAGCCGTGATCAGTTGGTCAGGATTTTCTCTACAGGGTTATTAAACGGAGAGGTTAAAATGTAGATTTTTCCATTCCTCTTCTCCCCTGATACTAGCCAAGGAGTACTTTTTTTTTTTTGGTAGTGTTTCGGAAAGATTGTCTAAAAGCAAAGTCTCTAAATGTTGTTCCATGTTGTAGCTCAGTCAAATAGTTGGCTCTCACAAAGGAGCAGTGCTGCTTGTCACCATCCTTGGCCGTGCAGTCGCACCCTCCTCTCTGCCATGGCCGCTGTCTTAATCTTGCAGTCAGCTGTTTCTTCTCCAACAGAAAACTAATAGTGCTCTTGTTTTTTCTTCTTCTTTTTGTTTTCTTGGTCAGATCATGCTTTGGCTTTTGCTTCTGCACTGTCTACTAAATAATTCAGGTATTTCTGTCTAGTTATTCAGTAACACTGGCTTTGCTGTTAGCATTTGAGCAGTGTCAGTAAACTCATATTTGTCACAATTGGGGAAAATACACTTATTTTTGCTGTTACAATCTGAAGCCCCAGTAGTATCTGACAGATACACCACTTCATCAGCTCATACAGCCACACATCGGACTGCCGAGCTGCTTCTGATCCTGGTTGCACCATGGGCTGTCCTGCACCTGCAGGGAAATCACGTAACCCTGCCTGCAGTTTTATCATTTCTTGTGGGAGTGATAGATCCTGCACTGGGCTGATGAATCTTGTTGAATCAGGTTGAATCAGTTTTAAAGTAACTTAGATTAGATTAGATCGAGGTGATTATATTCAAGACTTCCTACTTCTACAGGGACCCTGACATTTCATCAGCAACACTATCTTTGGAAGATACAGAGCAGCTCAGGTCAGAATGCATCTCACAGGAACAGCACTGTAGTTGTTTGAGAGTGCACAGGAAACCTATAAAACAGGTTGGGGATCAAGGTAAAGATCTGACTGCCAAACTCAAACTGCAGAGGGCTTTTTTTGAACAGTTGGCGGAGGTTACGATGCAGGACAGCCTGCCCCCAACACTCCTTTTGTTAAGGGATCTTTAAATATGTATCGTAGGAAGTTGAATTTTGCCTCATCTAGGATTTCTGACTTGAGGTGGCAATTTTTACTCAAATAGTTGAGACGGAAAGCGAGTAGATTTAATAAAAATGGCATTAGAAGTTCTTATATTCACATTTGGAGACTTGAGCAAAGGGTCATAGCCTTTGAGATACATTCCCCATTGGCTCCTATGCATGGTAGAATCATGGTTTTGTTTTTGGCTTCCCCCTGTTTTAAGATGGTAATTCACAGTCATGTTTTTGCTTTTAAATTAGGGAATGCGTGTGAGTAGGAAATCACTATAGTCCTGTCAAGGTCTAACACTTGGATGGTATACAGGTAGCATGCTCTGAATTGATGCTTGAGCTGATCTACTAGGGGAAAGAGAAAAGAACGTGTCCTTATGGAAGAAGTGAAACATGCTGCTGTTTAATTTTCTGTGCTACTGGTGTTTCTGTACTGTGCTAGTAGTGGACTCTGTGAAGAGTGGGTCAGTCACAGGCTGCAGGAGCTGCGAGGGGGAGGAAGGGGGTATCCTCCCTGCTGTTTGGCTCCAAGCTGACTTAGTGCAGGGCACCGAGAGCTTTCCTTGCGGTGAACTGTTAGCGGGGGAAGATGGTACCTTCGTGTTCAACTGCTACAAAGGTCTGCTCCATCCTGAGATGTTGATCCTCTTTCTCCTTGTGTAGTACCATCATGAAATCAGTGATGCTGCACATGAGGCAGTGCGTGCTTTGCTGGGCCCCAGGGAGGAACAGCAGTGGCTGGAAGGAGGAGTGGAGGTGCAGCCCCTGCTCGGAGCCTGTCCTGCGCTGCGGAGCAGGAGGGGTGCGTGCATGCTGCTGGCTCCAAGGAGCAGCTGGGGAGAGAGGAGTGGGGAGCGGGACTGTTGCAGATGCTGTGATAGTGCTGGCACCTGCCGTCTGCAGCGCTATTTGGTAGCGTTCCAGTACTTCTGTGGTAATGAGACATTGCCTTTCACGGTAATGAAACAGTGAGATGAAGCTATGAAAATAAAAACCTGAGGCATAGAAGTCCTGAAGTGATGCTGAACTCTGAAATGTGGTTTTGTGAAGAAAATGAAACCTGAGGCATAGAAGTCCTGAAGGGATGCTGAACTCTGAAATGTGGTTTTGTGAAGAAAATGACACAACAGGCCTGGAGTCCTGACTCTTGAAAGTTTGTAGTCTCATTTACTCTTGGGTTTCATCTGAAATGAAAAACTGCTTATTAGCATTTCTGAAAGCAAGGCCTGAGTGCTGATGGTCTTGATGATGAGGTGGCTTTGTAGAGTGTGTTAAATGAGTGTTGGCCATGGTTGTCACTTTTTAAAATCCTCCTTCTGTTTATCACTTCCGAAATGTATTAGCTCCAGCACTTGAATTCACTTGGTAGGTTGAGGCTTACTTCTTGATAGTAGGTAGCACAGGGTCCTTGCTAGGGAAAATGATACTCAGTTTCACTTGCCAAAGACAACTTCTGCAGCCACAGGCTTTCCCCGTTTTATTTCCCTGTTCTGTGACCTGCGCTGGCTACCCAGGAGTGAGTTAATTTCTTCATAAGGAAAATTATGAGTTCCGAGTCTGTTTTGATCCAACTCGATGTGTTGTGATGAGTGCTTTTGATAAAACTGTGTCCTATTTGCTTCTGCAGCTTTTATTTGCAATCATGTTTTTTTTAGTGCCGCTGCTTGTTAAAATAGATTTTCCGTCTGTTGGACAGCAGTTTGATTCGGGGTTGCATCTGTCTATATGGACTATATGTTCAAGTATCGTTAGCGTGCATAAAAACAAATGCAGATTCTTCGTTAAGTTTTTTTTTTTAATTGAAATTATTTAAACTTGAATTATTTAAATTGAAATTATGTAGTACCAAAACTACAAACTTTGAAACCCGGTATTTTCCATCTTAATTTTCACTCTAGCCTGCCACTGACAATTTGACTAATAGGGGTTAGCTGTTTGCTCAGGGAAGAAAGCCTGACACTCCGTGTCTGTAAGAATGAGATGCCACTCCCTTTGTTGTCCCCTAATACCAGTGCCAATATTTTAAAAATAGGAACCTAAGGTTAGACCAGCAAGTCTATTTTTAAACCCAAATCTAGGAGATTGGCTATAATTTCACAAGTGATGTGCACCAAAGAGCACCGATTGAGTTGGAGACGTGTTGGAGTTCCTGCTTGCTTTAGGAAAATGGGATCTGTAACTAGATGTCAATGTGTTGGTAAATAGGTTTAGCTCCTAACCTTTAAACTTGTGTATTGGTGGGGTGGAGAGCGTCCTTGGGAATAAATGTCCTTGGTGTTAAGCTGGGCATTACTGTGGATCTCAAATGTCTGGAGGTGGTGTAAGCCCTCACTGGCTGATGTCCCGTGGTTGTGTTGGCATTTGAGGGAGAGTTGCCCTTTCTGTGTGTAGCTTGTAGTTTAGGAGCTCTTCTGAGAAATGGGTGTAATATATTACCTTTTTCTGTATCGTGTACTATTTCAATGACATGACAAAGGAAGGAAACAAGTAGGAGTATGCTTTTACATATTAAAAACATTTTATATGATTGACTTTTTTTTAAATGTCATATTTGCAAAGTACCTTCCTTCCCCCTCCACTACTTCTCCTTTAATTGTTGTATTGTCTGCAGTGGTGACATCCATTAGGTGGTTCTCTGGAATAGGAGTTCAATTTCAAAAAAGGATTTGGAAGATAGTGCAGGGTTTTTTCCCTTTACATGACTTGAGTGCTGAGCCAAGTTGAGTGTCCTGCTCAGATTTTATTCAAAGACTTTCCTATAACATATGCACAGAGTATGAGTTGACAAAGAGGACTTGTTTGAATAAATCGAGCCTCTTAGCAGTATTATGGAGGTATTTATTGTAACTTCATTAAGACTGCATTGACCTTGATACTTTATCTGCAGGACTGACTTCCTTCACGCATTGAAATTAGTTTCCAAATCTGGTGTTCCAACAGAAGAATTTTTGCAGATTTCTCCAGTAATTTTCATGTTTCAGGCACTTACAGATTAATTTTTATCTTTGTTAATTGCCTAAAATATACGTGCAGTGAATGTACTTTTTGGTTTAAAACACCTTTTTCTCACGTAATGGATAGCTGAGTATTGTATCCTTAATTATGTTCATCCATTGGTGCTTTGTCTTCTACCACTTAGCAATGGAAGCGTTCTTCCTTGAGACCATGGAAAGGGCGTGATCTTCTTTTTTGTTTTGGAGCTAATAGTTGTCAAATGTTTATGCGGTCCGCTTTGCCACCTATAGCTCTCCACAGGTTGCTCTCTAGGGCTCTCTACTGCAGATCTCAAATCTTGGCATTGGCTCAGAGTTGTCTCTTGAACAGCATCTGAGTGAGTTCTATGCATTTTTATTTCAAGCCAGAAGAATGAGACTTGTGGTGACTGATGAAAAGTTTAGTCATTTCACTTAAAAAGTCTAAACCAGGATACTGTACCCATTTATGTAATGTAGTTACTGTGGGGAAGCTGAGAAACCAGATGTTTCGTAGTGCTGTTTGTGGTGGTGTACATTTCAACTTCAGGGTATTCAAACGAAGTTTAAAGGGTCCCTTAATCTGATGGCTGTTACACTGCTGCTGGCAGTTCAACCCTTGCAGATCACTTTCTGTTGGGCAGCCATCCGTATCACATCATTATGTCGTGTGGGATTTAAATGCCCTAGGGATTCAGAAGTAGAGATAGGAGTCATTTTCTTTCCGTTTGAGCGCTCTATTTTATAATCTCACCATGAATTATACTACATGTTACTGGCTGAATATTTACTCATTCATGCTGCCTATCTTTATACAGAGGATAAGAAGTTGCCGAACTGTTGTCCGGGACTTGGCAGCAGCAGGAGCTTCACATTCTTCCTTCATCTTCTTATCCAACTTGTAACTTCAGGCAATTGTATTCGTGCTATAGGAGATGTAATAAAAAGTCGACAATGAAAACAGAGCAGTCTGTTCTGTCTGGTTTCTTTATTTGGCTGATAACCCCCAATATTCTTGTAGTCTGTATGCTGTGGAAAGTAGATGGAGAAAGCAGAATAATGCTGGAGATTTTGCATTTAAAAAACAAAACCAAACCTGAATGACTTGGCAAAAAACCTCACTGTCTAAAATGTTGAAGAATCAAACTAAGCAATTCTTCATAGCTTCTATTTGCAACCAGTTATAAATACAAAGGAACCTTCTGGGACACCCTGTTGTGTGTTGGTCCCCTGTCAAGTGAATGCTCTGGCTGTCCGGTGGCATCTGAATTAGCTGGGAACGGAGCCATGACTTTTACATTCTCACCTGGACTTAACGTGTAGTCTCATGGAAATTGCTTTACCAGCTGGGTAGTGCAGCACAGGTTGTAAAGACAGATCTCATAACTTGTTGAGCTAGACCTGACTATTTCAACATTTATTAACCAGGCTTTCCAGTTTTAGGTGTGTTACGTGTATAGTCAGGCATAGCCAGGTGGTAAGTGAAATCCTGGAAGCAACTGGACTTCAGGCAGGGATTGGGATTGGAAAACTGGCATAAAGTATCATAGAATCATAGAATAGTTTGCATTGGAAGGGACCTTTAAAGGTCATCTAGTCCAACCCCCCTGCCGTGGGCAGGGACATCAAATTGACATAACCTAAATGAAAGAAGATAAACGCCACATATTGTATTGGCAGAAATGTGTTAAATAGATTATTGTTTGTTGGTTTTCTTATGTTGTACAAGTAGCTCTAATAAAAGGTTGAGTTAAAGGTACGAGCATTGGTCCCACTTTGTGACAAAACAGACTCTCCTTTTCTCTGGTAAATATTTTTATGCTAATAAAAATGCACATTCACAGACAACATTTCCACATTTTCAAGGCAGAAAGGATTGTCAGGCTGTAACCTTTCAATCTGCTGCGAGGTTTTTGTTTATTTGTCTGCATAATGCCAGCAACTTGCTGTATTTAACCTGACGTGAGGGGCTCTGACATAAGTTCGCTAGCAAGGCAAGCTGTGTCTGCATCGGCTGTGTGCTGGGCAGGCGGTGACGGGACCCTGCGCCTGTCCTGCGGCTGGCTGGGACGACCCAGCCGCCTCCGTCGGTGGTGCAGGCTGGGGCGCTGCAGATGTGTTTGCTTTGCTGCAGGCAGGATAAGGACTCTGCTAGAGGGACGGGGAGCACAGCTGGGGTGCTGCTATGTAAGCGCGTTGTACGGATACCTGTCTGAGTCCTGAAGGTGTCTGTGCATGAAGAAGCAATGATTTAAAATAACTTTGGGGTTTGCTGGTTCAGTGCGGACAGAACAGTGTGTGACGGTGTTCTGCCCAATTTGTTTGTGGGCACTGGGCAAACCCCAGGAAGGTGTCATAAACAGCAGCTTTTTTTTTTAATAAACTCTTGGAATAAAAAAATATATGTTTATTACTGCAATGGACTGCAGTGGTGCAGGCTGGCTAACCTCCCCTGCAGAGGTGCTTGCAGTCCTGTAGTTACTTTGATTTGGAAGGTGTGGAGCATGCTCCGGAGCCACGCAACTTACTGTAAGCTTGGGTTGCTATTGATGGTTACGTTCTGGATTCTCCACAGCAGATCCTTTGCCCCTTTTATATTTCCTGAGAATTTCTTTGGAAATGTAAGAACATAAGGTGTGTTCTGTAAATGCAGTTCTCTTGAGGAGTCTCAGTGTTGCTGTTGCAATGGGAGGGATGAACAACTTGGAGTTCCTTTCCGCTAAAATAGATTTAATGGAGCTGGCAGGGAAATGGAAGGGTGGAACTGTTATGAGTACCAGTCAGTGAACGGAGATTGCAGTGCAGGTGTGACAGAGGAATATAGTAAGTTTTAATAATTAATCTAACTCTGGTGATAGTAGTTCCTATTTGCATATATATACATACATAATCTTCATGTTCAATGGGTTTTGTTCTCAGAGGCCATACAGAAGCTGTTCAGATAAGAATATTCGAGCATGCTCTTGGCAGGCAAAAAGATGAAAGGGATTGCAGGAATCCTGTGCCATGTCCCCAGGAAAGCTTCCTTTGCAGAGAGCGGGAGTCGAGTGTTCAGATGAACAGAATTTTTGTCCTTGCAAGGACAAAGCCCAAATAAATTGACAAGAGTAGAGACTTGGTAGAGAGAGATTAGAGGGGTTGAAACTTCAGAAATTTTGAACGCTTTTGATGAAATAACAATTTCTCATGAAGGATAGTTGGTTGTTGGTTACTGCTGTGGTCCTTGGACAGAACGTAACTACGTAAGGCGAAGTCTGCGGCCAGAGCTGCTGAAGAAGGGTTGGACACCAGGGCAGTGCACTTGTGGCCTGTTAAAAAGAACGAA
Source organism: Phoebastria nigripes (assembly GCA_035582835.1). Taxonomy (NCBI): domain Eukaryota; kingdom Metazoa; phylum Chordata; class Aves; order Procellariiformes; family Diomedeidae; genus Phoebastria; species Phoebastria nigripes. The sequence goes on from JAYKAV010002986.1 coordinate 492,826, forward strand.
ATTGTACGATTTGACTATAAGAGACAGGTTAGAGGGGTGATAGCAGAAGGTGGTAAACTCAGGCTAGATTTGGTTACAGTTGGTCTAGCAACTGCAAAAAATGTGGAAACGTAGCTGCCCCCGTTATTTATTTTTTAAGTACAGGAATAATATAGGTAGATCTTGCTTTTGTTTTGGAGCACCCAATATGCTATCAAGATGGCCTAAAGAAAATGTTGATGATCATACCTACCATACAGGGCGATTCAATGATCTGTTTATCTTTGATAAATCCTTATAGAAGCAAGCAGATAAGCTCCTGTTTACAGGAACCACTGTTCCATACATGTGTGTAAAAATAATGCTTTAAAGAACTGCAAGTCAGCCAGAGGTTTCTGTTCCCCACATTGGACAGGATGATTTCTTCAGCAGCTGTGACTGTAATGAAATTGATAGTATCTTTATTACTTTGTTCTAGAAGCATCAAACTTTATTTTGCCTATCTTTGCCTGCTTTCTGGGCCTTGCAGGGCTGTCTTGGAAAGATTTGGAGTGTGCTAACAGCACTGAGCCAAGGCCTTTGTGGCAGGTAGTTTTCTTTCCTGCAGAAGCCACTGAAATTGATTTTTGCTCATCACAGAACAGCAGTTAAAATGGCTTGAAAAATTGGAATTCCAGCATAAATTGGAGATTGTGAGAAGTCTCCCACTTTATCTTTTGTTTGTGGAGGATCAGATACTAGGAAGCCATATGCTTGTGAAATACTTTGTTTATACAACTGAAAGTTAGAAAATATCTAGGTGTTATCCAGGCTTCCAGCTGTTAGTGACTAATAAGAGAAGACAAAATTACAAGAAAGGTCTTAAACCCTGTTTTGACTCTAATAGGCTTAGAGAACTAGGAACTTGCATGAAGTATAGGACTCTGGAAACGTTTCTTGGAGAAGTAGGACCTCGGCTGAGGGTTCCAGCAGGGAGAATGACAGGAGGATGGGGCAAGAAGAAAAGGCGTAGAAGTAGGTATGTATAATACTTTGCTTCCCAAGAAAATAATTTGAATATCCTGTCTGGCAGCTGTGTACTGTCCTTGTGGTGCTGTGGGTACAGAAGAACAGTTAATGGGCGCTTAGAGAAGCAGTGATGTGGTTGTTGAATCACAAAACATGAGAAGAGAGAGTCGTACTCCATGTGGCAGGTTAGACAGAGACTGGTTTTGTGCCTGCCCTGCTCTTGCACGGCGTGAATGGAGTTAAAAAATCCTCGAGTGGGGGAGAGGAGAGCAAGCAAAGCATTGGCGGTTTGCACGCTCCTGCGGCAGTGCGGCTTTGTGGGGTTTTGGTGAGTTGCTGAGTGTAGCAGAAGTGATCATGCAGACATTTGCTGATCTGTGAATTTTAAATAGTTCCTTACCATCACAGATATAAAGATTCCTTACACTGAATGCTGTTCTGAATATTTGTTTGCTTTTGCCTCTCTCAGTCCTGATTTCAAGGGTGAGATTTTTTCAAAAGAGGCAAATATCTGCTGTTGTGCCCTGATGGAGATGGCTGCTGATTTGCAATGGCAGGTAATCAGCTGTATCCTTCCACTGAGTTGGCAGCAGTGTCTAGCCAGAGTCTCTGACATTTTCCCCCAAAAGGATGTGGCTGTTTTAAGGAAATGTACTGACCCTAATTTGGGGCATTTGGGTGTTTCTGTACTGCAAGTGCATTGCTACAAAAGAGTGAATGAAACTTGCACTGAATAGCTTGAAAGTTAATTTTCTCCAGCGCTGTTGATTTTGTTTCTGATTGAGAAATTTGCTTACTAGGTATCTTTTTCTGTGCTGAAAATACTAAGTAATGGTACTCCAAACTACTGTGATGCGAAACTCACCACTATACCTGTAATGGATTTCATAAAAATGTTTATGAGGAATCAAGTACTACACATTGTAAGTGGACCTAAAATAAAGTTGGCTCCTACCAGAATAGTTTATTATGTTGGGTTCTGTTTGTGCTATAGATTTTTATTTTTTTTTAAATAAATTCTACTGGAATTTAAAACACTTCAACTTAAGTTGTCATCCTAGGTGGTCCTTTCCATTTTTTTACTTTCTCCTATCAGTGAGGGGTTGGCAGAGACTCAGTCGGGCTGGGTGGAGTCTCTTTGTCCTTGGAGAGGGTGCAAATGTGTTTTTGCCTCAAATGAGGCCTGATGTTCTCCGCCTGGCTTATCTCCTAAGGTGAAGGACCCCGCGCAACTGCATTTCGGCTAGCTTAGATCTGCTTATATGTTGATAAGGTGTGTGGCCTGCGAGTACCCAGTCACATACAAATCTTGATTCGAACATGCCCCACTTCTCCCCTGCAGCCACTATCTCATGTTCTTGTAGCGAAAGGGGCAGCTGATACCTATATTCATGATTGACTGTAGTGGTGTTAGATTAGGAAAAAGGTTAAAAAAAAGCTTGAAGTTGTCTTTTGCAGGCTGTGGAAATAGCTTATTTCTGCAGTAATAATAAAAGCAGAGGACAAGTGAGCATCTGGAACCGGCTGCAGGTTGTAACTGCAATTGCGCGTGGCAGCATCAGGAATAAGGCTCGAGAGGGTCTGTGCCCCTGCGTTTCAGAGCTCTGTCCACTGCAGCGGCAGGATAGGGCCTGCTGGCATGTAGTGTTGGTGCAGAGTCTTCTCTCTGTGAAGGAAAGTCTCTCCTTCCAGCTAATTTTGTCATAAGAGTTCTAGATTTTAACTAGAGAAGAGCTTTTATGATGAACTTGTGCATTAGTAAGATGAATTGGGAATATTCACTGAAAGGGTCACTGAGTTAAAATGTACGAGGAAGCACAGGACGGACTGGTTGTTTCCTATGTGTAACTGTACACTGGGAAAGAGTTGCTGCTGCTGCTGGGCACTCGTCTRTACCTGTTTTGGACTTCGCATTGTTCTTTCTGAATGTTTTTCAGACACACATTTGTAGTAGAGGGGTGCTTTTGTCCTGAATAGTTTTTCTTTCTGAAATGCCAACAAGAACCTCCACTGCAAACACTGGACGTAATTAGAAGGTGTGCTGAATGGGGCACTGTTTATGCCATAGCTGTGAGTCCTACAATAAAGAATTTGTTATAGCAAGTCTTTAGATGAAGTGCGTGTGCCATCTCCCCTCATAGGGAACACATAATTAGTATTTTCCTTGAAGTGAAAAAGCACAGGTATATGTGTGAATGGGCATAGGGACCAGGAGGACATTTACCCCCTCTCCTCCTGCCTCCTGGGTATGGTTCAAGAATCACAAAAAGGACCTTTACCTTTCCTTGTTGCGTTAGCAGTAGATTTATCTTGGTATTCAGTGACAGAGCTGTAGGTTTCAGGTGCTGAAGAACCCCTTCCCTGCTCTGACAGACCTCTGCAACAGGTTTTCTGCCTGCCTGTGCAGAGTGAAGCTCTATATGGTAGACAGAGAGTTTTGAAATAGATTTTACTGGGTGCCTTTGCATGAAGGAATTTGCTGAAACCTGATCCTTTCTGTAGCTTCTTCCCCAGTCTGTGGGGGTGTCTCATGTCCCCATTGTCTCATGCGCCTTTGTTTTAAAATAATATTAAGCCTCAGACACCAGCTGATTTACTTTAATTCAACATCCAACTTATGTTTGATTTCTTTTCATATTCAAGTGAGCCATCTGGCTTTAATGAACTGTAACTGTTTTTAATGCTGCCTCCAGTTGCTAACATCTGAATATTTCATGTGTTGAAAGGAGGTTTGAAATGCAGAAGTGAGACTGAAGAGTCCAAAGCATTTCCAAATCAGCTCTGTTCCAGGAGCACTTGTGCTCCCCTCCCCTCGAGATTTATCAAAAGATAATCTTTGGGGTGCCAGACTGTAAGCATCAGCCATGGTGGGTGCTAATTACAAGTACTCTCAATTTTGTGTACATAAAACACCAGAGCTGCTTATGAAATCCTGAATAACTACCCAACTTGACTTGGGCAGAATATCAATCAACTTCAACAGGAGCTGCCAGTATTTGGCATCTTTTAAATAAWCAGCCTCTTTGGTGTTTGGTTTTGGTTTTTTTTTGTTTTTTGGGGGGGGGTGTGTGTCTTAAATATTTCCATGTTGGAAAAAAAGATGAAGTTAGTTTTACATCACCTAGTTTAGTTATAGAAGTTAATTGAGAGCTGGATCCCATAAACTGAAAATATCTTAATTGCAATTAAATTCTGAGGGTACTTTGCCAGGGCTACGCTATTAGAAACCAGTGGCACATCCCCAGATTTGTTGGTCTACATGCTTCGCTCGGCGTTTTTCACAGCATTGCCTTTGTTTTGGCTTAGCAGTGTGACAGCTGATAGACTTACGATAGGCCATTACCAAGAAATATTTTGAGTAATTATTAAAAGTATTTTGTTGGTTAGTTCTTCACTGTGTGCCAAGCATCGTGCAGGTTGCCAGTGACGTCATCTTCCAGCATTACTTCATAAAGGATAGAATAAATGGAAGCTTAGACAGACTGTCTACAGGAGGAAAGTCTTCAGAAAGGGTAGGCTGGGAACACGTGGTTGCGTTAGCTTACCCTGCACTGCTTTGTCCTGAGAGCATGGAAGAAGTATGTAAGGAACCAATGGAGATTGATTGGTACCTGTGCTTAATTTCTCAGTAATTTTCTCATAGAGACAGAGCTGAACTAGGAGTTAACTTGTGACCTTGTAGGTTTATGCTGAGCACAATCTTTTTGAGCTGGAGAGGAGCAGGTTAGAAGCAGCGTAGCAGAAATTGGCAGCTGAGTTCCCTTCCAGACACATTCCTGAAGCTATAATGAATAAAACCGTATTAATATCTTCTACGCAGTAGATTTTTGTGGCATTAAGCTACCATTCAATAGGAGTTCTTAATGATACCTCTTGCTACTCTTAAAAATTTTTATTCTCACATGTAATGAAAATTTTTAAAGTTGGCTGTATTTTTGATTGTACTTGAGAACTTCCCTCACCACTGAGCACTGTTGGTGGATATTTCTTTAATTCTGTTCAAGTTTGTTGTTTTATTTGTGTGTGAATGAAGCTACCAGTGTTGTATACAGGACATTTCAGCCAGGCTTTTCAGTGCTTTGCACTGCAGTTCCCTAAAATTCATGCCAAAAACTGTAGCTCAGTCTACAGTACAACTTTGGCATCTCACTTTCAGTTGAAGTGTAACTTGAGTTTGGTTTGACTTGTGTGATATTGCCAGCTAGCAAGCCTGGATGCTCCACAGACATGCTCAGGATATTTGCAGCCTGTTACACAGTATTTTACAATTAAGCCATGGAAATCCTCCACAAAACGGAATTATGGTACTTCGGGAAGGTTTGGGGGGGTTTTTTCCCCTTTTTTTTCTTTCCAAGTTCTCTGTGTCTGAATGGTGGAGGCATGTCTTGATTAACTTGCTTTGTATGGGGACCATGGGAGCCTAAAGATACTGCTATCGGCAGGGACAGTGACACTGCCCTTTCCTGTCCCAACCATGGGTGTCTGCCCAGTCCTTGTGCCTGGGATTACGGGAGCAGCCTTCTCTGTTCGCTCTGAGAGACTGCTGAGGAACTGGGCAGGCAAGCTGGCAGAAGCAATCACTCTCCCACCTAAAATTCCCTGTAATAGAACTACTTCTTCACAATACTTCAATTTTTAACAAATAGACAGATTTTCAAAGGAAAAAATATTTAGTTAGGTTTTTTCCAGACCAACTGTAGTTCACCAGCCGCTTATTTCAATGACAATACAAATGCAACTGCGGCCTGCATAAAGCTGCTTGAGGTCTGCTTGCAGTTGTGGTGGGATGGAAGATGCTCTTTCAGAGAGAGAAGGGCTGGATAGCGTCTTAGTCATTTGTAGTTACCATGTGTGCAGTCCAGTTATACCTTCAGAAGTGAAATCATGGTTGCACCTTTAGAAGCAGTACTGTATTGGAAAATCTCTCATTTGTGATACTCATTTTGAAGTAAGATTTTTGTGTTTCCATCTGCTAGGCAACTTGCATTTCTTACGGGTTTGTCCATGCTGTAGTAGAAAAAAAACCTACTTAAAATAGGTTGCTTTCTTTAACCTTAAAAGAAAAAAAAAAAAAAAAAAAAAGGCCCTCCCGCAAAACCTCTCTAAGATTATCGGGTAGTCTCCATAGACACTATAGGTATACAAAACTCAAAAAAATTTAAGACTTTTCGAATGTGTAGGGCTTCCCTTTTTTAAACCGTAGTTATTCAAAATGTGTTCAGGTGAGAAGTGCCTATGTTTTTTAAAACGTGCTTTTTAGTCCTCTACATTATTTCTGGTATCTTGCTTAAAAAGAAAAAACAGGTGCTTCCCAGACGTTCACCAAGAATGCAAAGGGTATTTGAAGATTATCTTTTTTTTTTTTTTACAAGAATTTTTAAGCCAATAGTCTTGTTTTCAGGGCCCCCTTATGCTCCATCTCATTGATTTATATAAAGTTGTCAGTCAAAGTGTGATATTAATAAAGAAACATGTAACCTAGGCTTTTATTTACTATACAACTTTGCTTTAGTGGAGAATTTTGTAAGGGGAAAAATACTCGCAGTGCATTGCCAGTGCAGTGAACTAGTGGGCTTGCTTTAGACCTGTCCTTCTTGGTTTCTACCATTAATAATGAAATAATGATTTAATTGCTCATAGGAATAGGTTTGAAAGTTACGGCTTCTCATCACAAAATGTTTAGGAGTGTATTTCTGCTCCCTTCTTTTTTTTCTTTTTTTTTTTAACCTGGTAGGTTTTTTCTTTTCTTTTTTTTTTTTTTTTTTTTTTTTTTTCCTTTTAGGTTAAAAGAAGAGTTTATTTTCCCCTGATACACATCAGGGCAGGAATACCTTCAGCTTGCACAGCTATAAAACACTCTGTGTGTGCACGCACATGTGTGTAGTAAAATGAAGGTGTGAAAAACAGCCAGTTTCATGGCATTTTTTTTACATGTGCCATTCTCAGATGTTCTGCAGGGCAATAGTTTCTGGTTTGGGGTAACAGAGTAAGACGTTAAACGGTTCAGCCATCTACATTTGTACAGCCTCTGTATCTGTAGGGTGGATTTGTCRAAACAGACTGCAAAATTTGCTTGTTGTGCTGTCTCCAAAACAATTCGAGGCTCTGTTGGCAGAGATGAGTATTAAGAGAGTAGAGAGGGGCTGTGTCTCTTGGCAATGAAGGTGATGCTTAGGAAATTTGGTGAGTGGAAGGACTATGTGTTAYGAGTAGGCTGGAGTTCTATCACTTGCTTGTTTTTTCTCATACCACAGGATCATAATTTTAATGTAATGTAGTTAGGAGCAGTCTTCTGCTGTTGTACAGGACTGCTTTTCCTTGAAGAACCATTGGCATGGGTGAAGTCAGTACAGACATCTTTTAAGTATACACAATGACAGGTGGCTGTACCTGTATTGAATATCTTAAAATATGTTTTACCAGCTAATATACAGTAAAATGAACTGCCATAAAAACCAAAGAAAATTTTAAGACTGGTAAAATATTATAAAATGAAATTAAAATAAAGTACATATCTTGATTGTACCTTGGTATACAGAGTATTCATTATTTTTTCCACTTGTATAAGAGGCAACATTTTGATAATAAATGAGCTACTGTGTCATAGCAGAACAGTTTAACTGGTGTCTTCAAGTCCTATTAAAGTGATGAAGTGATGGCTCCTTGGTTGAACTGTTAAGAATCTAGTATGTTTAAAATGTATAGGTATATTTAAACTTGTCTTATAGCCATTCAAGACCAGAGTTGCAAATTGCCTGAAGGCTTGTGGAAAGCAAATGGCTAAAGTATTAGAAACCCACAGCCTAAGCAGACATTTTGTAAGCCTTATTGTGCTTGCTCTTTGCCAGTATCAGTTTGTCTTTCTTGACTTCAGACATTTTCGTAGGTCCAGGTGACAAAGGAGGTGAATTCTTGTTTTGTCTTGTTCCTAAGCCATGACTTGGTTAGTTCCCTGCTTCTTTAGCCTTGTGAAGGGTTGAAGGAGCTTTTGAGATGGGTGGATTTGTTGGGGGGCTGAAGAGATGTTGAAAGTCAGCTTTATAATCGACTGATTTTAGGAAATTTTTTTTTTTCCTAGAATCAGTTTGGTCTGCAGATGAGAGGTGTGGAATAGCTAAACATACATAAACACAGTGAGATGCCCTTGTTTGCTTTAGGGTTTTTGGCTTATTGCTGGAGTAATGTTTTTAATGTATCTTAAAAGCAGTTAAAATCCAATAAAGATTTTCTTATCAGTTGTTCCTTTCAGGTTTTTTTCAGTATCCCTTCTTGAATGTCCTGGCTGCCAGCAGAATCCAAGGCGGGAGGCAACTCATGACCACCAAACCGTGACAGCCTTGGATTCCCCTGCTTCTGGCTGCTCGAAGTAACCACTGGGCTACTGTGGAGATGAATGGAGAACAGCAGTATGATGGAGGTAATAGTCTGGCTGAGCTCCCTGGCTAACGATTCTCAAAAAACTTGGCAAGCGAGACGGGACAAAGATGAGCACAGTGAATGTTTCATAGTGTATGTGTCTGACGCCGTGTACTGTATACAGGGAGAAACTCAAACTTCAATGACTGTGGGTTAGATTCTGGCTACGGGGCTTATGTTTGTTATTGCTCTATTTCAAAAGCGGGGTGTATCAGGTGTATCATTGGCTTAAAGGAGAAGAAAATCTGACTCACCTTAGTAATTGTGTTTTTAAGAAGCTGTGTCTTTCCTCTTTGTGGTACCACTATGAGATGGGCTTATGAAAAGCTCAGTGGCTTTAACACTACTGTTTTAAGGCATTTGTCTGTCAAAGTGGTTAATATTATCTTATTCTGTCCTTGTATTCATCTTGTTCTTAATACTTGACAAGGTTGTGCTGCTGGTTTAAAAAGTCAGATAACTGAAGTCATTTGCTGCCATTGTAATCTGTCCTGTTTTTCTGATGTGCCTTGGTGTGCCCACTTTGATAGGCTTGGGATGTCAACTCCTGACCTGCTGCAGAGTGGTGTATTATGATAAATTAGCTCAGGTTTTGGTTCACCTTGAAACACTAGTCTGGGAAGAGTATCGGTCTGGGATGGCTGGGGATACTAACAGCTTTCTGAAACAGTTCTGGGATTGTATGCTCTTATGGGGGTAGGGACCATCCGTTTTTCTGACTTGCCTGCCATGGTTTGTTCCTTTTCCTTGAGGAGGTCCCTACCTATAGTGTTGGTACAGTTAATATAAAATAAATTTTAATTTGTAGTTACCAGTGTAAACAATTGGATTAGGATTTTATCTGAGTATTACTTTGCTTTGGTACTTGTCCAACAAGCAGCTCTTCTCATAGGACAATTCACTATTGGTAGTTTTTGTACCTTTACTTTATGGAAGTCTAATTGCTGTCAGTGTTACCGAAGAAATGTTAAACATGATTTTAATCTACAGTGCTTTTAGCAGAATGCTATCATCTGCTTTATGATGCTGTGAAATATGCTTTTTGATTATTAATTATAGCCAATCAGTCAAGTTGTTGTCAACATTATATCCTCAAATAAGCAAGAAAAAGTAGCATGCACAAGTATGTGGAATGTCTCCAGGCACATGCAAATACCGTTTACTCTGCTAGTGGAAACTGCTAACTTCTGTCACGTAGTGTAAGAAAGAGAAAAGGCTTTGAGCAGCTGAGAAGAACAGTAAGGAGATGTATACATGGTCAGTGATGGGGTGTTCACAGGCTGATAGCACATCCCTCTGTACTAAAACCTTTACTGACATTTTTCCATCTCCCTCAAAAAGTATCAGAGGTCACACAGTCCTCTCTATGTGCTTTGGGAATAGCTAGGAAGGGTTTGATACTGTCTTGAAATCACTCAACACCTATTTTCCTGAGCATCCTTTTTGTGCCTGGTTTGAGTACAGGTGGCTGTGAAAAGCAAACAGTAACTGAAGAGAGCTTTACTTGCTGAGTTCAAAGATAGTTTCCAGCAAATGCTACCCATGTAATAAGCATAAGCACATTGGTTTTGTTGTGCCCTCTAATATTGTTTCCTGAAGTGCTTTGAGTTAGACCAGTTCCAACCACTACTGGAATATTCCCTTCGTATTCTTTGGTATAATTTTCTCCACTTGGTGATTTTTAGCAGTTTTTGGAGATTCCCCTCTGTCTTTTTAGCTTTTACATACAGGCTCTCTGCCTATAAGAACCCAGACAGTGGTCAAGGTTGTTGGTTGTGATGCTCTCCTGCACTATGAGGGGAAAAGACAACTTTCATTCTTGTCACAGTCTTTCTCAGCTGCTGAAATTCCAACCTGTCTTTATTTATTCATGGCCTTGCAGCTCATATAGATGGAAAAGATTAACTGTTATTAAAATCAGATTGAAATATATCTAAGTTTCAGGGTGAGAAACCTTTAGGTTAGCCTTAATTGAAGGTCTTGCAGACTTCAGTGTGATGTACTTAAATGTCCAGTATGACAGTCTTCAACTAAATCACATTAAAGATGCATGAAAATTATTTGCAGTGAGAATTTAACTCGAATCCAAAGATCAAAGATCACCAAGTCTGGTGTAGACTGTTTCCATTGCAGGTATTTTTAAGGGCTAATGTCCTTAGTATTTCACTACCTTCTTGTGTCCAAATGGTACAATTCAGTATTCTTTCTCTTCCTGTACGTATCAGAGAGCAGCAGGACATAATTCATGGTAAAATTCAGAAAGGAAGAGTTAGTGTTCACAGTAATGCTCATAGAAATAGTGATAAATGGGAAGTGATATACCTACCTAGGAAACTTATAATGCTCTTACAGACAACTTTCTCACCTCCAGAGTGGATAAGCATTCTCCACAGAACCTGTGTAGGACGCTTCTCAGATTTTACTTGAGAAAATGTTAGCTTGATTTGAAAGCTTTACTGACAAATACTAGTTGTATAGCGAGGCCACAGAGATGAGAATCGCATCTGGTTTCTTTCCCCGCCTTTGCCAAAGTTGTGCTTTGCCACTGAGCTAACGTGTGGCTCAGTCATCCTGTCTAATATAGAAAAATAAGTCTCTGTGTAGTAGAAAGCTGAATTTGTTTAGGACTTGTAGCAATTAAGGATATGGGGAGAAAGAGAGAACATACATATATGTACACCCATGCAGCATTAGATAAATAAATAGTGCTTTAGGATTAAATGGATTAAATATGGTTTTGCTTGTTGTCATCTGTCATATTAATTTGCAAGTTTTCTCACAGTAGTGAGAATTTCTGGTGTAAATATCTGAGGTTTTATTGAGTAGTTTGAACTCAGACTGATCAGGACATTTAATACAGACATATGGCCCCTCAGGAATGTAGCTTCATTAAACTGGTCCTCTGTGTATCCCGGGATCAGCTCACCTGTGAGGACGGTGCTGTGCAATAGGGTCTTGCAAAAAATACCAACAGACTAGATCAAAGGCTTGATTTAAACAGGGCCTGYTCTGCTGCAACTGTCCTGCCAATAAAACCAGAAAAGCGATTGGATTCTGACTCTCAAAGATTTCCAGCTAGCATGAGCCTTAGCAGAGAGATGGTCCTTCGCCACACTCTTGGAGTGTTTCTGCATTCAGATGTTGAAAAATAGATACTTGATTTCTGAGATTTTTCATGATTTGTGTAGTCCTACTGCATGCCACAATTGAAAAACTAAGTTACTGCTCTCACTATGAAACCTCATACAGCATTTTTGCTTGGACCTTTATTCAGTGAGCTGTTCATGTTCCACATTGATTCAGTAAGTGCTGCACTAAATAACCTGCAATGCTGTGGCAGGGCCGGTATGAGAAGCAGCCGATAGATTTGTTAAATCCTATAGCTAAGCACGGCCCTCAGCTGTGTCAGCCTCCTAAAGGAAGGAAAGCACCTGAACTCCCGGCTCTGTGTGCTCAGTGGTTGAAGTGTGAGGCTAATCACCTAGTCTCATTTAATTGTAAAACCTTAGTAAAGTGGAAGCTCAAGCTGRGTTGAACTCTTATGAATGAACGGAACAGCAAAAGTTCTGGGTGCTTTTTTAAAAAGTTTTAAAAAAAAATCCCTCTGACTCAATGAAACTCCCTAAAATAAAGCAGGAAGAGTATTAAATTTGCAATGAGTGTTGGACAGGAATTTGTGATTTTTATCTTCCCCCCCCCCCCCCCATGAAAAATGAGTTGCAAGAGAGCTGCTGGGTGTGCTGGTGAGATTTGGGCACTGTACAGTACAAAGCAATCGGAGCCCTTCTCACTGCAGCACAGACCTGGAAGGAAACAGCTCTTTTGGATATGAAAACATACAGGCTGCAGAGACCTGGAGTGACAAAGTGGAGTGACAAAGGACCTGTGGTAACTCTGATCCAGTTGGGAACTGGTTTTAACGGTAGTTAGAGGCAAAAGGGTAGCTGGAGCAGCATGCAAACCGGCTTTCTCAGGAGCTCCTTGTAGCAATTAAGTGGCAACATAAGTTACTAATTGACCCTTTCAGTGTGTTAAGTGACCTGTGCTTCATTTAAGGAGCTTAACTGCCCCTTAGACAGTTATCTGATGATAACACGTTATTGAAGACTTGGTGCTGCAAGCAGCTTGGTAAAGAGCACGGCTGGAAAGCCTCAAGATCCGTGTAGTATTCCCAGGTCGAGCTGCTTGGCTTTCAAACTTGTTAAAAAGCACAGAGCAGTCACGTTGCTTTATGTTTCTCTTCAAACAGGAATGCATTAGACATTGCAAGTAGTGCTTTTTACATACAAAGTGCTTTTTGGAGTTGGATGAAAGTGGGGTGGTTGCTGCTGTTTAGCAGCCGGGTGCTTTTCAGTGGGAAAGGGTGAGCTGGCTTTCTCTAGGCGGGAGAAAAATCAAAGTTTGCTCTTGGTTTTGACTGACCGCAGATGTGTTCGAGCTGATGTGTTTTCCCCCTTTGGTTCTGCAGCTGTGAACTTAAGCATTTTTATGGTTATATTAAAGGAAAATGCTGTTTTAATGACTTAAGAAATCTTAATCTGTTTTAACAACATTTTGCAATGAAATTATATTTTTCTTAGAATGACTTGCAGCCAAAGCTTTGATCAGCTCCACCCTAATTGGCAAACAGCTGTGGTCTGTGCCTTGTCCTCTTTACTCCCTCAAAAATTTTAAAATAAAATTACTTACTTTTGTCCTTCTCTAGGTCTGTTTCTTCAGTAAGTTAAAAATTATCCCCTAAAAGTGATGGTTATATTCAAGCTCTGAATTTTTTGAGCTCTGAGGCTTATGAAAGGCCAGTATAACCAACTGTGGTTGTTAAAAAATAGCAAAATGAAATTGGGTTTGGGAGAGATATGAGCTGCCTTTAAAACAGATACTGTCATCAGCAAGCAAAAACTAACTGAATATACATTTCTAAATTTGGGGAAATGATAATTCCTAGAATTACAATGAAAAGTCAAAGATGAGCTTAACAATCAGTTTGAAGATAAAATGAACCTACTTTACACTCAAGACTTGTAGGTTTTTTAGATGATTTAACACTCAAGACTTTTGGGCAAATATTTGCCCCTCTCTATTTGAGGACTAAGAACTGTCCTGGAGCATACTTAGCAGGTTGTCAGCATGTCCACGGGTCTGATAAGGGGCATGTAATAGTACTTCATTCATTTTTTTGGACATGTAATGTTTTCTACTCAAGCTACTACTCCTTGAAAGAACAGTTAACCACCTGTCCTAAGAAAGGCTGAGTGTGTAGGAAATGTTGGTGTCCTATAACCTTTGCTGAGCTCTCCCCATGCTTGTGATACACAGAGATTTCTCTGTTTTCAAATATAAACAAGGCATCAGGTTTCCTGGCACTGAGAGATGGAAATCTCTCGTGTTCATTCATAAAGACAGCTATGGTGTAGATCGTAGAATCGGTCTAAAAGTGAAAATAAAAAGCTTTACTTTTATGTCGTGTTACTGCCATCCCATTTTGCTGCTGAACCTGAAGCTGTAGTTTGTGAGTTGTTAAAAATGCCGCTTCCATGAGGTGGGACCCTCCCTGGTCATCCCACACTGTGCCTGCAGGAAAAATATAATGTGGCTGCGTGCTGAACTAAATGGGAACCTGAAATCCAAGCTGTGTTGGTTGTGGTGTCTTTTCAGCAGAGAGGGTTACACGTTGGAGAAAAAGGGAATAGGAGGGGAGCAGGGAACCGAGCCAAGAACTGAAGGGGAGACAGGGGCTGGAGGACAGGCTTGACAAYAATAATAGAAAATCTGACTAATTGGTAGTGTGGCTCACTACAGCTGCTTGCTTCCCTAATGGCCTGAGTGAGTTTTGAACTGTGGCTTGAGTGGTTTTAGCACATTTTTGCTTTAAATGCATCCAGAAATGAGATTTTCTTGGTCTAAAGGAGCTGTTACACCTTATGAGCTGTTTTTTTTTAAGTGACTAATTTGAGCGTCCTTGATTTCAGTTGTGTCTCGAGCTGTTTTCTTTAGAACTACCCTGAATCCTTCTCTGTGCTTTTGGTGTTTTATAACATCTAAATAAATACTATCTAACTTAAAAAAGAGGAGAGTCATATTTCAATTTTTTTTTGGTCTTTCTTTTCAGACCTCTTASTATTGGTATTGCTGTTTCCTGGTTGGTTTTTAATTTAATACACTGACGGTCCGGTGTGCCCAGAGTTTTGAGTCTCTTACATTTGTTGATACAAATACAGAACTCTTCTGCCTATGTTCTCCTCTCACAAATTGTAAACAATTTGTGCTTAACCAAAATCCTCAGGATCTCACTGTTTCTCAGACCAGATCCATCTTAGTGCCCTTCACATACAAAGAAAGGCTAGATAGTGTTGTCTGTGTGTTGAAATGTATAATGAAGTTCACTGCGCACTTGTGTACTCAGTCATTTGGAATTGAAGCGGGTTTTGCTGTAGTTCTTAGTAGCCTAAAACTTAAGCCAACAGGTTGCTAAATAGGAGGTGTTTGGCTTCTCTTCCAGATGCTGGTTCCAGTGTGGAAGAAATGGAATTCAATTGGGATGAGTATCTAGAAGACACAGGAGCAACTGCAGCCCCCCATGGGTCTTTTAAACATGTGAGTACAGGAGTGTGTGTTTACTTACCATCTCCTACATTGTTTTTTTGATACACTGAATGTTTAGAGTTACTTTGAAGGAGTTGATGCTCTCAAATCTGGAAGACTAACTAGAATCATGTTTCTTAGAGTAATGAGAAATGAGGAATTTCACCTTTTTATTATTGTTTCTCGTCTTCCTCTCTGTACTTAGCACAGGGTAATCCCATCCACAAGTGCTGAAAGTTAAGGGACTCCTAGTCTTTTCTGCACCAGAAGATAAGCTTGATTCTTCTCATAAAGCCCAAACTGGCCATTCTCTTTCTTCTTTTCGTGATTGCTACTGGACAGCTGCTATGGAGGAGCTAGCTTTAGAAAGTTAGTGGCATAGTTGTTGAACAGCAGAACTCAAACGTGCTCTCAAAGAAGGTTTTAATGGTGGCTCTCAAGGAGGCCAAGGAGAAGATAATAGCTCTGCCAAACACTTGACTGTGGTAGTTAGAAAACTGATTAGGATAATTGTCAATCACAGGCTTGATGGTAGGATGAAGTCTTGATAAGCCCTTGTCTTTGCCCTTGGATATCTTTAATCAAATGTTTGTTGGTAAAATCCTGGAGTGCACTGTCCCATTGGGTGAGATCTGAATGTGAAGTCTGCCACCTTGTATGGGGTCATCACTGAGGGTGAGCTGGTTTCCAAACCTCTTGGATCTCTTCCAACAATTGAAACACCTTCCAGGCTGCCAGCCTGTATCCTTATCCAACTCTTTATTAAAGTTACTATTTAATAGTCTTTCAAAGACTGGCTGTGGGTCTTTTACCATGGCAGTGAGGGGAGTGAATTGTGTGTGGCACATTGCCTGGAAAGCACGCCGTGGTGCTCAGGCTTTCGGGTCCAGTATCACCACTTTTCAGTACAGGAGACTTAAATCAGCAGGAAAACAAACTGAGGTCTGTTCGTGAAGGATCACAAAGCATTTTGAGTCCAAAGGTAACCTGCAGAAGTGCAAAACATTAAAGACTGTATTAAAATACGACAGTTGTGTTAGTAAGTAAAGATGCACGGTAAATGTAGACTTCGCAGAGGCTCTTCCATACACTGGGATGTAATTGGAAGCTTTTTGTTCAAAATAAACATTCAGGTATCTCATTTCTGAAGGGGAGAGGCCTATGCTTGCTTTGTTTTTCCTTAGTGTACTAAGGCTCTAGCAAGAGCAAGCATACTCGGAGTGGTGGTGTCCATGCAGCCCACATTGTATGGAATCAGAGCAATGCCCACAGCAGTATGGAATCAGAGCAATGGCATTTTGCAGTAGTGCGAGGAAYGGTCTGTCTGCTCCTCTGGTGTGGTTTACCTTGCATGATCTCTGTTAAAGAAGTTTGCTATCATAGCTTGGACATTATACAAACTAATTGTAATGCCAGCTTTACAGTGGTAGCCAACTGAATTAACATTGCAGCTATATTTTGTTAATTGGCAGGAGACGCGCTTTGAATGACTTTGTTACCCCTGCACTGCACTCTTTGCCAACTCAGCTGTGTCAAACGAGGTCTGATTGCTGTGGCCATCATCAGTAAAAATACAGTTAGGTTTAAAACAAAATCCACATTTTTTATTGTTATTATTCTCTACGCATGTACAACACGGTGCAGTTTTCTGGTGCAAGTAACATTGTCATGGAGAGTGCTTTAGCGAGCAGGTGTGGGCAAAGCCCAGCGGTGTCGCCCAGTCCCATTCTGCTGCATTGGGTGCCCTCTTGTGGGCAGCGCGACGGGGGAGCTCGGCTGGCCACGCTCTGCACCCCGGCATGGGGCGCTGGCCCGAGGGAGTGCTGCGCAGGGCGTCATGAATGAGCCTGAAAATAGGTGCTTGCGTGTTCAGGAGGGGAACCGCCARGCGTTTGCTAGCAGAGTTCCCTTAGAATTTGTCTGGAGGCCAATTTTGATGTTCTCTGTAATAAGCTTGGCATAAAATTTTGGAAAGTTAATGCTGACACCGAATTGACAAGCAGAGAGAGGAGCACATTTATAGCAGTGTCACATCACCTAGATCTTGCTGTTAATAGAAATTCAATAGTGCAAGGTCACATGCTCAGGATTTCTGCTGTCCATTAGAAGGTAATGGTTTGGCAAAGGTAGAGGAGGAGAACCTCAGTGCCTCCCAGTGGATAGTGACAGCCTGTCTATGTGACGAAGCCCTAAAAAAATGTTAGTGTGATCCCAGGATACATCAGGTGAGAGATTTTCAGTGGAGAGCATAAAGGCACTGATGTCTTTGTGCTAGTGACTCATGGTCCCTCTGGCTGGAATCTCTGTGGTGCTAGTTCCTTGACTTGAAGAATGACATATTTTTATAATCTACCATCAGGAGAGCTGAGGGAACTACTTTTGTACTCTCRAAAAAACAGAGTGGAAAAAACTAAGCTGAAGAATAATATTGGCACAAGAGCAAATGGGCACGTATAAATAACTAAATTAATTAATATAAATAAATTTTAGATGGAAGCTTAAGGTTTTTGTTTGGTTCTTTTTAAATATTGGAGTAGTGAGACTGTGACCAGTCTCCCATTATGAGTGGTGGGTGAGAAATACCTAACCCACATTGTAGGAGAGTACATGATCAGGTTAAGAAAATGTAATCCGTGATTCCACAGCCTGTGTTAGCAAAGAACTAGACTTGCTGATGGGAGGGAGGACTTTTTTATATTTGTATGCTTATATTAATTCCGAAAGTTTTGCTCTTACTATGAGCAAGACTCAATGGAAAATGTAAGCTACTTCCTCAAATTAAGCATATTCTAATGTTTAATTTATTTGCATTTTAAAAATTAAACAATATTGAGAGCAAAGTGACTGTTTTGCCTACAATCTAGCAGGAACAAGAGCTTACCAAAAACCTGGAGTTGCACTGGATGCCAGTGCTGTCATCCCACCCTAAGTCTAAATACACTTTCTCTAGAAGTGTTGAGCGCTCTTTTTTAATTCCTTTCTGCAACTTATATATGGGTGTAAACATACATTAAAAATAAGTTAGTGTTCAACATCATCTGAACACATGTATCTGCTATGTGTTCTTGCATGCTCTTAATACTTTTTGTCTGTTCTTTATCTCCTGAGCTGAGTCAGATCCTCAGGTCTGACCTGTGACAGGCACAAAACGGGGGGATAGTACTCGATGGGAAGGAGGGACCAGGGGTCAGAGCTGCCTAAGCAGTGCTGTCACTAACCGCTCATGGCCATCTCAGCTTGCCACATGTGCAGCAGGAAGCTGCTGCTCTCAGACCCACTGCTCCAAAGAAAATACTCTCTGAGCTTCCACAGCATCTTCTGCAAGCCAGTCTGCTCAGTGAGCTAGCCTAAAAGAAATGAAGTTTTGTGCTTTAAACTGCTCAGTGGTGTCGTCTTGCCCAGCTGCCAGGAGAGGGTGCTAACTTGTTGGTCTCTGCTGTATCCACCGGGGAACATAAATGACAGTGTTTGAAAAATGCACCTGACTTCAGGGAAAGCTCCATCTGTTGCTGTTGGTTTCGTTGAATGCAGCTCTCTCCGCTGGGAGGCTTTGCTGAAAGTTTGGGCATAGAGAGCTGCACAGATTTCCCAATTCCTCAGACTTTGTGTCGAGCTCATGGCTTTTCTTTCAGGAATCAGAATATGAAGTCTTTAGTAAAATCCCTTCAGCAAGGCAACTATCTTTTTGAAGAGATGACCTCTGTAATATCACTTCAAAACGTCTGCAGGTATTGGGTCCTGCTGATTTTGTTCTTAGGAGGGGTTTTCTCTAAGTGAGGGGTATTAACCTAAAGGATGTGAACAGTTAACAGAAGCATATGCTTTTCTTTCTGATGTGGTTCTCTTAGTTTTATTTTTAGCAAACCACTATGTGCTGGCTGATGAGACTATAATAGCTATGGCAGTTACTGAACCGTCAGTGCAGAACTGGTAATAAATAACCCAGAAAATATCTACTGCATCTGCATCATACTGAAAGCCTTTCTTGCAGTTGATTCAAAGAGGAAATGGAACTTGGGACCGCTTAAGAAAGAAAACACCAGTTACATTCAGCTGAGAACAGGGGATCGACATGTTAGATTTTTAATTAAGACTGAGGCCATGGAATTAAGCGTAGCTCAGAAACATACTGTAGTGAGAGCGGAACAGGGTCCTTCCGCTCTTTCAGGAGTGTTTGAGCTGGGAGAAGTTAGGGATACAAGAAACTTAATGTTTTGCTTTCTGTTTTTATGTTTACATTTCAGTATCTGAGTACTGTGCAGTCAGATTCCTCACCTGCACACAACACACACGCACACAGAGCACAGAGTGTTGGGTGCTTTATTGTGTCAAAGCATGAGTTCACTGAAGAACACATACTGTTTATGTTCTATGCAATTTATGTAACAATGCTACATACAGAATTATTTAGGTTCTTGGATAAAGACATTAAAATTCCTGATTCTGCAATTTTTGCAGATTCATGCCGCCTTAAAGGAGCATGGCGGAAGAGGCAGTGGTATCATTATCTAAAGCACGTGTATGTTCTTTAAAAAGGCTTTTTGTCCAAAGAGGTTGAAAGACATAGTTTAACACAAAAAGTTGAAGTTGTGTTGCTGAGTTTGACCTTTAGTTTTGCCTAGCTTGACAGTCCAGCTGTGAGTTGGAAAGCTTTTCAGTGATGGGTGAGGTATTGTCCAGGGCAGGAAGGTGAATTGCAAGATACTGATTTAAGGTTGAAATGCAAAGGAGATTTCATTAATGATGATTCTGTGTACATTTGGGTCACATAATGTGATGAAGTTGTTTCTCTGAAGAGACTGGATAGCATTTGGCTTGAGTTTTTTTGCTAATGAACATGTCTAAATGGTTCCCCCTGTTGTTCCATGACGTTTCTGGAAGGTGCTCAAATGTGATCATCTTCTTCCTTTTCAGGTGGATACAAGTTTGCAGAATGGTTTTGCCCCTGGAATGAAGCTAGAAGTTGCTGTCAAGTCTGACCAAAACACCTACTGGGTAGCCACCATCATTACTACCTGTGGGCAGCTGCTCCTGTTGCGCTACGATGGTTATGGGGAAGACCGCAAGGCTGATTTTTGGTGTGATATCATGACAGCTGATTTACACCCCATCGGCTGGTGTGAGCAGAACAAGAAGATTCTCAAAGTGCCTGAAGGTATTGTCTCCATATGCAGAAGCGGGGAGTATGTACAAAAGTATGCTTCTGTCCTTTGTAAGCCTGGCAGGTAGTCTTCATGATTGCTGTTTTGCGCAGGTGGTGTTGCTGTGATGACCAAATTGAGGTTGTCTGCCATGTTCTTCTGAAATCCTGTGACTTACAGTAGGAGGTTGCTCTTTCACCAGAGAGTAGTTAGCTTAGTTTCAGAATTGGACTTATTTTTGCAGAAGCTTGTGGTTATCTTAATCATCACCCACCAAATTCTACTGCTTTGTCATTTCCTTTAAAGATTTTGTTGTTCTTTTGTTTCTTCTTTTGAGGTGTTACTGGTGAGTGTATTGGCAGATTCTTGTGAATTAGGCAGTGCAAGGGTGTGGTAATGTCTTGTTGTCTGAATGATCTTTAACTGGCAGGAAGAATCACAGTCTTTCTTCACTTTTCACTTAGGTATCAAGGACAAGATACCTGACCAGGAGGAATTCCTTCAGCGGGTGCTGAAAGGAGCATGCAGTGCTCCTGCTAACCTGCTGGAGGGGGTAAGTGCTGCAATGTGCTGCTTCTTGGGTTTTGTCTTGGTTTTCCCCTTTGTCATTAAGGGAACCACTATTCAGATTGTCAGTTCAATTCCTTTTTTAAGTTTAGGGAGCATTGTAGTATGCTGCTGACCTTAAAGCTCCACTCTCTAGTGTTTCCTATTTACACGATTTAATTTTGATAGTGTTGTCCTGAAACATACCTGTCACTGCAGGTTTGGGCTGTTCATTAATGCTGTCAAAAGAAAGATCTTTTTCAAACTCCTTAGGTTTCAGGCTTTCTCCTGTTCTGCTCCTCCTTCATACAGCTCTGAGGAAATAATCCTTTATTTATCTAGCTTTCATGTTGTCCCCTTTCTCAGTTGACTCCTTTCACTAATTAATGAATTTTTTTTTTTTCTTTTTTTACTAATGGGCAGGTTATTGTTTCACTTAAATCTTGCATCTTTGCTAGTGAAGAACATAATTTTTATCCCCTCCTCTGCACTTAAAACAGTATGTGCACCTCGTATCAGTGTCTGGTTGTAAAGTACAGAACATAACTTTTTGAAAAATGGCATTGACGTCTTCTTTACAACTAACATTTTTATCTTTGTATCTTTTCTGTCTAGTCATCTTTGTATGCTAGATGACTCGGTTTTAGAAAGAGATTATTCATGTTTCCTTCAAACCTTGAATATATAAGTGATAATGCTTCTGAAAATGATGATGAGGACTTAAGTGAAACGTGTGACTGTATCTACAGGCAGTGCAGAAGCTCTGATGCAAGCACCAGCGATTCTAAACATTGTCATTTCTGTTGTCCTGTGTTAGTAAGGGACCTGTATTTCTTTACTTCTGTATTCATACTTTATTTATGTAGAAAGAATGTGTATAAAGAAGTGCAAGTATGGGATTTGTTTTGGTCTGTTGTACAGAATAATTTGTGTTCTTCTTGTAGCTTCACAGAGGGAAAAATCCATTGGATCTCATTGCACCAGGCTCACGACTAGAACTGCAAAACATCCGGGATTCCCTGGAAGCCTGGATAGTCAATGTGGTAGAAAATGTTGGTGGGAGACTTAAATTGCGATACGAAGGGCTGGAGGATTCTGACAAATTTGACCAATGGATATTCTACTTGGACCCTTTCCTTCATCAAGTGGGGTGGGCAACTCAACATGGATATAGCCTGCAACCACCTTTAGGTACTTCAAAACATATATCTTTTATATGGTGATCAGAGGCTAGAGCATACTGCTGCTGCTTTGGTGCGCTAAATCTGCATCAGTGTGTGATCTGACAAATATTGTACCTAATGAAATGTAAGTGAAAACACCAGTAAACAGTCCTACAAGACTTTTCTCCCACTCATTCAAAAGTTGGTAAATGGTTTTGGCTATCAAAACTTTCCACCTGTTTGTGGAAAGGGAGGAGCTGAGGAAGGGATTGCCTTCACAGTTATTTTTGGTAGGTTTGTATCCTGGGTGGGGGGAAAGTCATCTGTTTTTGAAGTACTGCTCAATAGGAGCTTTTGGAGCTGGGACTCCAAGTCCACTGGGCTAATTAAGGGCTTGTCTAAAGAGGTATTACGTGGATAGGAAAATGTCCTTAAAAATGGGTGCCCAGAGAATAAGCACGTGGAAGCAGAGGCAGAGGGTGGGACAGATTACTATGTTTTCCAGGCATGTGCATGTCAGGGTGGGTCACCAAAGAAGTGGGGCATAAAATGGCTGAAACACAAGTGGATTGCCTATGAGCTGAGCAGCGATGTGACATGTTTCTGGATGAGGGGAAACCTTGGGATAAGACTGGAAAATGTTGAGCATTTTCCTAAAGCCTTTCTGCAAAGGCAGGTGACATCTAAGGTTCTGGCACACTCTGTGCTGTTAGTTGGGGAAGTTCAGGTTGTTTAGAACAGTTGTTTTTGTTGTGGTTTTTTTTTTAATGTTTTCCCCTTACGGCAAGAAGAAATCATGCTGAGGAAAACAAAACAATTTCCATTGAAATGACTGAGCATACTGCCTTTGCCTAGTGCTTGAGCAATCTCTGCTGAAATCAGGATTGTGAACAGGGAGACGCCAAATCACTGACAGAAACGAGATGGGTGGATTCCACAGCACTATTTAAGTGACTAATGGCTTCTGAAAATATTAGTTAGCTGCTAGACTTGTTTCCTTTTTATGTCTACGTGAGCCTTTGATACACTCACAGTCTTGACTTCAGGGATCCTTTTGTGCGTGATGGCACTGGTATAAGTAGTTCCTCTTCTATCAGAGAGGTATGTGGTCTGCAATTACAGATGCTAAAAGAGTAACTTATGGAACTGGGACAGAATTGTGGGACATTTATTGAGCTTTCTGCTTGCTTAAGGATAAAACAGACTAGTGTTATCCAGGTAGGATTTGTTTTCTGGTCATACGTTTCTCCAGAAGCTTTCCTCTGTGTTGATGTGACCTCCATTTTCTCAGAAAAACTAGACTGGGCAGCGTATGGGTGATACTGCTGCTTGACTTCAGTCCCTTTTTGTAACACATCCAAATGTCTAAGAAAACAGTAAGTTTTTAAGAAGGAAGGTATTTGCACAGATTCTGAACAGATGTGAATTTAGCACTTGGAGGAGCACAAATCAAACTGTTTTCTGAGGGAAAAGAAGAAGAAAGATAACTTCATTCACTGTTTTCCTTTCTTTTTACTCAAGCTATTAGGTCCTTGAAGAGCGAAGCAGATTGGCAAGAGATCCTGAAGAAGGTTAAAGAGGAGGAAGAGGAGTCATCGGTTCCTACAGATCTCTTTAAGGTAAAGACACAATATGTGTAGTTTAATGCTGCGGATGATATCATGAAAATGCTATATTCCTAAGAAACGATTCAGGGAAGTCAGTCACTGTTACTGAAACTTCTTAGGCTGTTTTGTTTTGGTGTTTTAATTTTTTTCCTTTCTCTCTCTATTTTAAAAAATCATACTATGATACAATTCTTGTTAAGTTAGACAACACACCCATCACAAGTATGTGAGCCATTAGTTGTCGTACTGGTTCTGATCCTTTATAATGGCATCTCCGGTTGTTTGGCAGCTGGTCTTGCGGATTACTATCCATCTAGAGGAGTACAGGGTTACTGCAGTCTCTCTAATTGTGTGAGTACACTGGAAAGTTTAACATGTGTAGTACCTAATCTGTAACCTGATAAAGTCACACATGCTGTATAAGGTGTCCTGTTATAATCCTGAATGTTAGCAAATGTTACTAATGAGTCTGAATTTAAATATACATGAATTAAAATTAAAAAAAAAAAAAATCTTGACACATTTTGAGAAGTAGGAATGTAAATTTAGTCCTTCAAGTTCTTAATTCGTTTTTCTCAGCTTCGTTTGGACCTGTAAGCAGAATATAACAGGAGATGCTGTTGCTTTTGAATGTATTGGGTCATATACAGAGCAGGATATACATAATTCTGGAGCAGGAACCCTGTTTTGCAGGTTTTTGTTAGGCTGAAAATGGAGACTTTTATAGTTCTCTTTTAGATTAGCTCATGATGAGTGCTAAAGGTTGGGGGGGAAGAAAATTTCTGTTGACTTACCAGACCACCCTGTATTGTGAAATCTTGCTTCTGTGTGGAGAGTATCAGAGGAGGAAATCTTTGGGACTCTATTTCCTAAAACTCGTAGAAAACTGTCAGTCTCAGAGGGCATAGTTGGCCTTTTTCATTATAGAGAGGTTGCTGGTACTCCGACGACATGTTTGTTTCTTGGAATGAACTAATAAAAACTCAAGTTACCCTCTTCAGTTGAATTACATAAGGTACATCTTTTTGATGGAGAAAGGCAGGTAATCACCCTGATACTTCATTTTTCAGGATAAACCTGTGATTGGAGTGCATTCATTCTCTGAAGGCATGAAGTTAGAAGCTGTGGACCCAATGGCTCCTTTTGTAATTTCTCCTGCTACAGTTCTCAAGGTAGCGGGGTTCTTTAACTTGTCCTGTTAAGATTCAATTCAGTTGCTACTTCTCTTCTTAAATGCTCAGGAAATTCTCATTAATTGATTATCTTAAAATCTTGAACTAGTTTTCAAATTAAGTATTTTGTATGTCTCCCTTAGGGGACAGGTTGCCAGGAAAAAAAAAGCTTAACTGTGGATGGTGAAGACATTGGATTTGAAAGTATGGGAAAAGTTCCATAAAGATACAAGATCAAAAGGTCAAATGGCCGAAATTGTCAAACCCAGATTTTTAAAATTAGATATAATCCCTCCTAATCTGAGTATCCACTTGAAGATAGATTTTGAGGTTTTGTTTTTGCAAAAGTTAATGTCATTACTATGTACAAGCTCTGATGTTTAAGTAGCCTGTTTTTCAAACAAGGTCCCAGACATGGATTTAAAAGTTGAAGTGAAAACTCCGCAAAATAATGAGGTTTTGAGCAACTTCTATCCTCCTGTTTTAGTAAACAGGTGAAACATTCTGAAGAGACCTGCTTTGATGTAGTAAACCAAAATGTTGCTGTACAACATAAAACTAGGACATATTTTAAAATCTTTTTTTTGTATATTTTCCAGGAACTGTTGCTTTTTCTTTAGGACACATAGTCTCTTAATATGATATCTTACATTTTGGTGATCTCTCTCTTTTAAACTCTAACATACAGTTTCTTCAAATAAGATGCTCGTTTATTACARAAAAGGCGCAACCAGTTCCAAGCAAAGCAAAATCATTTACTTTTCTTGATACTTTCTTGTCCTGCTCCTAGTTACTTCAGGAGTGTAGTGGTTTTACTTGTGACAGTCCATCCTAGGACAGAGTTCAGCCTTGTTGAAATAAGCAGTTTTGTTATTACAGAATGGTAATAAGACTGCAAACTCTAATTTCTCTGCATTTTTCATAAGAAAATTTCATATAGCACTTGATCATCTTATTTTTTTAAGTACTCGTACATTGTCTTTTATTATTACTTATTTTTGTTAAGTTTCCAGATAATGCAGAGGAGTCTGCTGGTCTATGAATCCCATAGATTCTTTTCTTTTTTTTTTTTTTTTTTTTTTTTTTTTTTTTTTTTTTTTTTTTTTTTTTTTCTTCCCCCACCCTCACAGTATTTCAAGGTAAAGGGTTTCCATCGTGCAGTGTTGCTGTTTAATAAAGTTATCAAAATGGGGGAGAGGGAGCAGTAGATCAGAATCTGCTACTTACAAGACCACATGGTTCTCTTTTGGCTAACTACAGGTATACAATGAAAAATATTTCATGATAGAAATTGATGACTTGAGACCAGAGCGTACAACCAGCCAGTCTTACATTTGTCATGTCAACAGTGCTGGTATTTTCCCTGTGCAATGGAGTCTGAAGAACGGCTTGCATCTCAGTCCCCCACCAGGTATGTTTGTGCAAGCTTGTCATGCTCACTTCTCTTTGAAGGAAGTAGATTGCCAATCCCCAGAGTGCTGTGCTTAGGACAACACTTCGGCAAAAGAATTACCTGTAGTAGCGCAAGCAAAGAACAAGAAAGATCAAATTCTGAGAAACAGGAGCTTTGAGTTAGTGAAGCTGAAGTTTCCTGGGTACGTGCCTGGGTTTGAGAAGATGACAGTGGCTGGGGATGCTGGTCATGCATAAAAACCTGAACGCTTGAATGAATGGAGTATGCGTTCTAGGGCTGAAGGCAATGTTGATTTCAGCATTAATTAACATGATATAAGAAGCCTGTAGTCTTTGCATTGGATTTTTGCTTCTGGTCAAAATGGAACGTTGTTATCCGATGTCTTACAATGTTTTTAGAATATCTTATCACTTAGAAGTTAATGAAGTGTTTTTTTTTTCCAAGGACCTATCAGGCAAGGTAGCAGATTGCTGAAACATTGCTTCAGGACATAAGGGAATTGGGGAGAGATCCTCAGCTACTAAAATATTCATGCATTTTCTCAAAATGGAAATGTCAATGGTGTCGTAAAACCAGGGACTCAGTACTCTTATTCACCGCCACAGAATTCGGAATGTTTTGTTTTAGCTTCTTGTGACATCAGAGGAGCAAAGAGCATAGGATGTTTGTCTCTTGCCTTTCCTTGGGTAAGGTACGAAAAGTGGCTTTGCTTGACCCAGCATTAACTAGAATTTTGCATGTGAAAGATGAAATCTCACTTTCTAGGCATGTGACTGGAGCTGACAAAGATTTTAAGCTTCTCTTCTCGTAGGTCCCCCGGAAATGGTGGACATTCTGAATTGTCTCAAGAGTCCTACTGGCACTGATAAAACTGAGAAAAATAAATAGGTCCTTCTGTGGTTAGGCCCACTCTGAGGGGTAGTTGAACTTAATGTTTTTAGATTGTCATGTTAATACTATCTTCTTAGACTAGTTTTAAAATTTTGTTTGATTTCTTAAACCCTTGTCACAGGCGTCTCTTGCAGGGGAGTGCTTCCAAGATACTACTGGAATAACTGCTGCAGTTGTCTCCTTGCTAATATACTGCCAGCCTCATACTATTATGGCAGCACACTTTTGTACCCAGTTCCTTTCAGTTATTTGCTTTTTATTAGATCAGAGGGAAGTGAAGTATTTCCTCTAAGTAGAATTTAATTTGTCTTTTTCTTGGAGAGATGCTCTGTCTCCTAATGGACTCCATGTTAAGACTCTTCCCTTCAAACATGTATGCCGATTTACAGCTGTTAGTAAACTTGACAAGCCTCTGAGGACGACTAACTGCTCTCTTTAATGACTTGGTATTTAACATGTGTTTGAGAGAGTAATATGTTGGTATTGAGCACATTTTGGGTGCTCTATTTTAAAAAAATTTWAAAAAAGTTTCAGAGCTGGCATGACATTAATGAAGTAATCTTGTGGAAACTTTGACAGAATTTCATCTGTACCCTGTGAAAAGGGTGCAAACGTTTCCCTGTGTTTCGATTACTGCCCTTGTCTGCTTAGCAGATGTACTTGATTCACGCTTCAGGTTGCTCTCGGTTAAAAATTGCATCACTTTTAGTTTGATGCCATTTCAAGTCAAAAATGGGAATCAAGGTGGGGCAGTGCCCAAAAGCCCCTCTGCAATGAAAATAAAGAGGGTATCTCAAATATGTGAGAACTGTGCTATGGGCTGACCTCAGATGGCTCAGTGAAGCCCTAGTCAGCTGACAAACTTGAGTGACCCAAACAGGTTTCAGTGATCTATACTTCATGTCAGCTTGAAATGAGTCATTTGTTCTCATGCTGTTAAACTAACCCCTTTGCTTTTTCTTCACCTAGGTTATCCTGGGCAGGACTTTGATTGGGCAGACTACCTCAAACAATGTGGTGCTGAGGCAGCTCCCCAGAGCTGCTTCCCTTTGGTAAGGTTCTCTTGCAGAAAAATCTCTCTTCTGTTATGTGAATGACACTCTGGATTCCAGGGAGAAGAACATTTTGCATGTTTTTTACTTAAAGTACCTGTGATAACTGAGGAAATGGAAGAGTTAAGGAAGTGCAAATGTATGTGAACAGTAGTAGGTGCATGCCAGCTTCCCAGATAAGTAAGGGGTGGACCAAATGCTTCAGTTGTGATAAAGCAGATCGAAAAGAAATGAGTGTTTTGTAAAATTGAGATGTGTAGGAGTCCATGGAATAGTCATAAAACAGTATCAATCCTTGGCACTCCTGTAATTGTGGAAACGGCCTTTTAATAGACCTTGTTTTCATTTACTTCGTGTACTCTTTCAGTCTTCCTTCCTTTCAGCTTGAAAAATTCATTCCATTGTATTAATCAATACCAAGTCATCTTAAATTAGTACCAAATAATCATTTTACATTAATCAGTGCCTGAAGTACTTGCTAGATTTTGGGCTTTTGTTGGTTCAGTGACAGTATTGCTGTCTCCCAAAGCAGAATACCTTGTCAAGCAGGAAAGGGTACTATTAACACCTGCCTTCCAATTCCATTTTCAAGACTTGGGCTATTGCAGTGCTTAGGGGAAGAAATTAAAATGAATAATTACCATTTTTTGAAGGGGGTGTTGCTGGCTATGAATTCTTGTTGCCCTTGTTCTGTCTTGTAGGCTGTGGCATCTTAGAACAGGTCATTGAATTTATTATCCCTTTTCTGAGAAGAGTTGATCGCTGTAGGCTAGTTCCAGAATTCATAACGTATTGATCCTGTAATTATGTTGCAGAGTGGCTCTGGGAGGAAGAGTCCTTTGTCTGGCTGTTACTTCTTATCTTTAATTCAGGTGCTTCAGAGCTGGATAAATACCCGTTCTTACGTTTTAGGAATTTTTTGATAAAYGGGGACTCAATTGGTGAATAAAGTAAAATCCTACTTATCCAAAAAATGTAAAATGAAAAGAAAGCTTCCTTTGCTGTCTGCCAGAACTCACTTGGATGAGGCAGGAATGTTATTTGCATACGTAAAATGGATTTCCAAGCTAACATAATAGAATAGAGAGACTGGTCAGACTATTTGTCAGACTTGTCACTTAGGTAGCAAGCAGCAGAGAATTCCTGGTTGCTTAGAATGCACTCAATCCTTTCAGTGAGTCTCAGCATCCTTATTTTTGAATACAAGCATGTTCTTTTCTAGGTCTGTCTATAGAGCCTTTTTTAACTTAAATTCTTTGTAGTTCATAATATATCTTACTTGTATTCAGTGTGCTAATTATCTGAAATCTTCTCTGACTGTATCAGTATCTTTCTATGTTACTCAAACAGTGAGGCTTTTATGTGTTGCTCCTGTTCATGGCTCTTCATATCATATCCTGGATATACAGATGGTATTTTACTGAAGTATTCTGTCTTTTTCCTAGTTAACTTCTGACCATGGATTTAAAGAGAATATGAAACTTGAGGCTGTGAACCCAGTTGATCCTGAAGAAGTTTGCATTGCTACAGTCACCAAGTTGAAAGATTCCTACCTCTGGCTTCAGCTGGAGGGTAAGCCTGATATGGGAGAAGAGAGTAGCACTTGCATTGATTCTTCTGTAGTACCATCATCAAACCTGAAGAGTATCTGGAGCAAACTCACTGCCTGCTGAATATGGGCGGCAAATCACCGTTTCCTCAATGAAAACGCAGCAAAAACCCATTTGCATTGTCTGTTTCCCAGTTAGCCTTGGATGGCAGTGCTTATTTAAGCCAGGCAAAAATGGCATTTGTGCATTGCAGTGTGTCAGTGCTAGGCTAGTGCACTGTGTGAAGTGCTGATCAGTGTCTTTTAGAAAGCAAGGGCCTTGTAACATTTTTACAAATGAGTGACTTGCATTCTGAGCAAGCTTTGACCAGACCTAGCAAGAAAACTTGTAGAGAGGTTCTTCATTAAGATAAAACAGGCCTATGTCAGCTGTTCTCCATTATAATCCCATTTCTTGATTGGAAGTACATCAGCATGCGCTTACTATGTATGCACTGTGCATCTCTGCTAAACTGTGGATGGCATATTCCCATCTCCAGCCTTTAGGAGGAAGCAAATGAGGTCAGGAAAGAATCTGGTCAATAAAAGGGGATGAACAAACAATTGATATTGTGTTCCAGATACGCCATAAGTAAAAGCAGCTTCACTGGCACAGCTTCAATGGCAAACATATAGCAAGCGTTAACCAAATGAGGTTTTTTATTTTTATGAGTTGTTTCAATTTTTGCTTCTCTAAACTGAACAGGCTCCAAGAAGCCCGTCCCTGACTGTATAGTGAGCGTGGAATCAATGAATATATTTCCAGTGGGTTGGTGTGAGACGAATGGATATCAGCTCAGACCTCCTCGCAAAGCAATAGGTATCAGTTCTGTTCTATTTGCAGTGGTTAGCGGGGTTGATAGAGATGGCGAGACCTTCAAGAGCAGGCTACTGCAGAATAATTGCAGGCATCACTGAATTTGGAAACACTCACCATGTACAGAGAATCCATGCCTTGTGCGACTGTTCCCCTGRCTGTTAGGTCCAGCTGGAATCCATACAACAACTCTAAAACAGGCAGTGTTGGCTTGAGACCCTTGCACGCTGTACAAGTGTGTGGAAATGATCCATTAGTCACAATAAAAAAATCATACCGTTGTGTATGCACACACATCCATGCTATGCATTTACTTTTGTCTGAGCTGTTCTTGCCACGTGTCTGACCCTGATACTGATTTTACACTTGCACTTGTGCAAGTAAAATTAATGCCATAACAAAATGGTGTTGAGTGTGTATACATTTTGGAGTTGAAATAAAGGGGACTAGGTTTCTAAATGGGACAGAGGGTTATGATCCCTTGATGACAAAATGTGGAAAAGTAAATCCTACCTGTTTTAACTACACTAGTAAGTAGCATAAAATAGTGTCTTCTCTCAACTGGTTAGTGATCTCTGTTTATTAAAGTTTAATGGGAGTTGGAGAAACTGAAGAACTTCCTGAATATTTATTAAGTAAGATAATAAAATTATAAGATTGGAGTGAGCTGTCATTTACTGTCAAAGCAAGAGAAACTAATCTGAGATGTGTCTGCACTGCCAAGGACAGGGGTGGGGGCTAATTAAAGAAAAGATGCTTTAAAAAAAATCCAGAAGTTTGGGGACAAAGCCTGAAATTGCTGAAGAGGCACATATTGCATTACCTTGTTTAATATTATTACCTGGTTGTGAAAGCCAGAATTAGCAAGTGGACCCATCACCTAGTTGACTTTCTTAGTTGCAGCAGTGTTTTCCTCCATAGCAATTGGCTTAAGTCTTATATGTTTCTAACCAGCTAATTACATTCCATTTCAACGTTAAATGGTGTTGAAGTTCTCTGTGCCAGTAAAGTGGTGAGTTAGGCCTATGAACCTAACCTTTGGTTAGGTTTCAGCACCTTTGGGTGTGAAAAGGAAAGCATATTATTCCTTTTGTGCTGGTATTACAGGTAGTTTAGGGGCTATGATGCAAACAAAGATGCACAAAAGGTGAGATTTCCTAGAAGACTGGGGATATGCATGCCTGATTTAATGATTTTTTAGTGAAAGTTGAAGTAAACTTTTTGGGTTACTTCAAATTACATGGGCCAGCATGTCTCTAGTGCAGATGGGTCAGCTATCTAACATTGCAGTGACTTTGAACATAGATTCTTTTTGGCGTATAGCTTGGAGGAAATGAGTCTAATATATATATTGTACTAGAAGTTTCATTTGTTTGCCTCCCATACTTTGCTGTTTATATTTTCTTCTTCCTTTCAGTAAACAAGCAGAAAAAAATTGCAGTAGTTCAACCAGAGAAACAGTAAGTAACAGGTTTTTTGCTTTTATTTTTTGTTGGGGTTTGTTTTGTTTTTTTTTTTTTCTTTTTCTAACTGGTAAATCATGTTGTCTTAGGGAGATTTAGCTTTACAGAAGTGCTATACTGAGGGTTGAGAGATTCCACAATCCGTTTATCTTAGTGCTAGCAGTTCCTGTCGATGTTGAAAAAGACCTCTTGCACTGTTACAGTAGGAGATAGAAAGTGTGGAATTTGTTTTTTAACAATGCTAGTGCAACTCAGCTGCATTATTGAATAGGTCAAGTCATTGAAGTTCTGGGGTTGAAATTGTTGATCTTTCATTTTTAAAAGATTGCATTATCTGTGAGTATTGGAGTGCATTTAGGAAAAACTAGCCTGATCTTAAGACTGTGTTTATAAGTTTGTGCTTGAGCCTTTTTTTAATGGTGATTAATGGGGAAAATTACTGGATTCCCTTTTGGCTGTATTCTCTTCTCAAATAATAGTTTCTGTAATGTAAACATGCTTAGAAAATGTGGCTGCCTTAACATGTAGCTGTGATTTTGCACAGCTGATCAGAAAATTTGGCTTTAGTGTGAGTGTTGTCATTTAGTAGATGAACTTCTAATAGTTCCTTCCCAGATTAAATTTGGCCCAGACTAGCCAAAGAGGAGAGTTCTGCTAATATCTACAATTCGTCTATAAACTCTGTGTCATGCATATGAAACTCCTTCATGTGAGCCTGCTCAAAAATGCTCAGTAGGATGCCTGACAGTTGGTTTTATTGACTCTCAGAGCTCTACAAATACCAGATCTGTCAGTAGTCCTGCCAATGTTTTCATTGCTCCTAAAATACTGAGCAGACTGTTCTTCCATGTTTTGTAATTGGAATTCTTACCAGAGTACTTGAGTCATTTTGGTTGTCTTCTGTTTAAAATCCGTCTTTTTCA
This sequence comes from Phoebastria nigripes, assembly GCA_035582835.1. Taxonomy (NCBI): domain Eukaryota; kingdom Metazoa; phylum Chordata; class Aves; order Procellariiformes; family Diomedeidae; genus Phoebastria; species Phoebastria nigripes. The sequence goes on from JAYKAV010002986.1 coordinate 525,588, forward strand.
AAATGCATAAGGTAAGCACTGCCTTGTGCCATGAAATGTGAAATGAAGTTAAAAGGCAGCAGAAAATGGAAACTATTGTTGGTAGCTTTGTGTGGTGTGTTTATCAGCATGGTAGCCCATATACTTCAAGCAAGGAAGGATTGCTGCTAGCTGTAGCAGTACAGTAGTCCTTTCCAAATTGAATTTGATGATCCTTGCATGTTGTTATTGTGAAACAGGGGAGGTATAAAAAGCAGATTAATAAGGCTGGACCTGAAGAAAAAAAAAAAAGGTTGGGTTTTAGTAACTGAGAGGTGACTATCCTTACCATCTGTCCCTTTTCCCAATCATCTTCTTTTCATTTCAGAATTTTGTCTTCAAGGACAGTTCATGATGGACTAAAGAACCAGGAACTGAACTCTTCTGACTCAGGTATTGATCAGAGAGGGCAGGCTAACAAAGACAAAATCCTGTAACAGTTCAGCTGCCTCATTGTTCAGCTGCTGAACACTTCTGTTAGGAGAGGGGAGAGGAGGAAACGGTTTGAAGATTTTCATCCCTTGATGATTTGTTGAACTTCAAAAAAGAATGAAACAAACAAAAACATACAATTACTTGTATCCTGCAATTGATATGTGCATTAAACCTGGAAATTAGATTTTTACCCCAGAACATCCCCCCCCAGCAGAGGATATGTGGAGCCAAATGTGTACTGTGACCTATGCAGATGATTTTTTTTTTTATTGTCACCTGTTATGTTTAATAATGTTGGGAGAAACATAACAGGCGCACTGCATCTGTGCTCTTGAGTTGTTAGATTCTAGCTTTGGGAAGCAGGTTTGTCTGTTTTTTATGATAACTTCATCATCATGATAAACAAAAGCAATTCAAACAGTAAACTGCTTTGTGTGCCAGATGGCGAAATCTAATAATTTTCTGAACTGTTGCAAGAATGAATATGATGAATAAGTACATCTGCTGGTGAAACAGTCATACAGATCTATCGTGTTTGGCAACAAAATGCCTCTTCTGCTGTTTTCTGTACAGTAAAATGCACATCTGAAGCTGCACCAAATGCAAGCTTTATAGAAATGATTCGTGCTTGCTTAGCATTGTAATTGGCTTTTAATAGAATCATAATGTAAATTTGACTTCATTTATTTATCTGCCAGTTATCAACTACTGAATTTAAAATCTTTAAGTGATAGTGTTGCTCAATCAAGAAAAACTACAACATTGCTAGGGTAAAACCATTTTGTATTTATACATAAGTATCTTGCAATACATATTATACATAACTTCAATTTGAGCAGCGTTGAACCATTTAATAGGTTTAGAAAACTTGATGTCACTTCATCAAAGGTCACTTCATTAGTTGCTGCATCTTTTGTTTGCTGATTGAGGGAAAAGAGTCTAAAACTGCAAAGCAATGTGATATTGCAGTTTAGGATAAACAGTGGAGAATAACTTTGCCCGCTTCTCTGGTGGCAGAAGTTTGGGAGAGATACGATTACTTGACTGGAAAATTTATCCATAATTGCTGTGTAGGAAGTGCTTCTGCTACCAAAAAGTTGGGATTGTCGTCGTCTTGCCTGTTCTCACTGGTGTAATACCATGAAGCATCAGACTAGCCAGGAAGAAATGTTTCTTTTCTGGTAAATGACCAACTTTATTTCCTATAGTTTGACAATTTGCAAGCATGCCTGTGAAGTATGAAAAATATTTTGGCAACATCGAATAACTAGTGCTGTCATTGCAAATGTGACACTGAAACTACCCCAAATTCATGTCATTCAAGACTTTTCCCCCTCCTTTTCTACAGCAGGCAAAATACTACGTATTGCAAGAAGTCATTCTTTGCTGGGGAGGTTGTAGCTTGTGATTTAAATCTTTCCTTTCTCATTTCTCAGTGGTAATTAATGGAAAGTACTGCTGCCCAAAGATCTAYTTCAACCACCGGTGCTTCTCAGGGCCTTACCTTAACAAAGGCAGGATTGCAGAGCTTCCTCAGTCTGTGGGACCTGGGAACTGTGTTCTCGTTCTGAAAGAGGTGAGGTGGTTGTACATAGTGGACCTGCATATAGCAGTGTATCATAAATGCTAGAGTGTCTCTCTAATTATAGATGGGTAATTAATAAATTTAAGCTGATAATGAGTAAAGAGTGGGTTTTGTATAAAATCAAGTGTAAATCATGGACTGTTTTACGAATGGCTGGAAAGAGTGAAAGCCTCTCATTTATCTGAGTTACAGGCAGCCTTCTACTGCTAAACTTTATTTTAGGTTAAAACAGACTAACCTGTAATTACCACAATCAAAGGAATTAGTATCTTTTTATAGCTGTAATAAATGCTTCAATTTTAATTAACAGAATTTAGCTTCAGATAATCCCAGAATTCCTTTACAGTTTGCACTGTTGATGTTAAAACAGAGGAAATACAGATTTTCTTAGTAGAAATGGCAGACTATTTTTGGTAATTGGAAAACTAAAAGAGTTCTCTGTGTTCTATAAGTTGAATATGATTTGCAAAGATCAGATGAAATTGTGGTTTTGCTTTCTAACATAACTGAGGGAGGGGAAGAGGGAGGAAGAGGCCATTCTTTAATGCCAAAGAGCCTCTTCTCCAGAACATGTTTCACAGCAAATTTACAGATACTTTAATGCAATAATTATTTTTCCAAAATCTCCAAAAAGGTCATGGGGTGGTGGTTATTATCTGACCTGAAAGGCTGAAAGTTTCCCAAGGCATAGCTATATGTGCACACTTGAGCTCTCATGAAATGATCACTTTAAATGCAGGAATTGGCTCAACATCTCCGGAATTTTTACCTTCCCTACCATGTATCATAACTGGGAGAGACCTTAAGAAAGACTTTCTGGCAGACATGCTGTAAAACTAGAGTCCAGTGGACAAGAGTCAATCTGATTATTGAAGAAGTTCCATTTTTGCATACAGAAAAGTACCCCATCCTTTCTGCAAGTTTCAGTACTCTGATGTAAGCACTCCAAAAGAGCAAGTGTGAAATTCTGTGACAGCTTCATTTAACCTTGAAGGTTTAACCTGCTTCACTACCTGAAAGCATAAAGTATGCACAAATCCTGCTGATGTACAGATGCTGAGTGTTGCTAAAAGTTCAACCAATATGCTTAGTTGTATTCATTTCAATTATGACTCTTGCTCAATGTGTGAATCCTAGAGTGAGTTTGGTACTTGCATTATATTTAATACTCTTCTTTTGAACTACAGACCTCTGGACTGCTGCATTAGTAGGACTGAAGCTGCGAGTTTGTTATGTCAAGGTTCTAATGCACCCAATTTGGGAATGATTTGGAATAAGCATGTACTGAAAATAAGAAATACAATTTGAATGCACATTTTGTACTATCCCCCACTAACTTCAGGCTATTCACAACTATTATTATTATTATTATTATTATTATTATTATTATATTTTATTTCAAGTATTAAACTGTTCTTATCTCAACCCAAGAGTTTTCTTACTTTTGCTCTTGCGATTCTCTCCCCCATCCCACGGGGGTGGGGAGGGTGAGCAAGCGGCTGTGTGGTGCTTAGTTGCCAGCTGGGGTTAAACCATGACAATAGTACAGGCCTTATCATGGTTCATGAAAGCAAAACAGAGCAGAGCTTAAGATTCTGCAGTATGATTTTGTAGCAAGTAGTGGGTTGGCAGGCAGCAAAATCCTGCAGCATTTTTTGGCACATCTTAACATGTCAAACAATCTCTAAGGTAATCACTCAGATTTACCCAAGGTTATGCAAGTTTTGTGGTATTCAGCCCCGGGGTTTAATTTAGTGACGTATAATTCAAGGGCAATGACTTGGAAATTGCTAGATACACTCGTGACTCTGCAGACAAATTCTGAAGGTTTGGCAAGGCCCAAAGTGTCGACTGCTCTCAGTTTTCATTTTGGCAGTATCGGGAGGTATGTGTCATCCTGCTGTGAATGAGTGCTTTGATGCTAGATAATTTGGATGAATGGAAGTAATTTCCTATTCTACCCTGGCACTTTAAAACAGATTTATTGTACAAATAACTTGAACATATTTTCTCCTCTTCCCTCCCTCACTGTAGGTTCTCACTTTATTGATCAATGCAGCTTACAAACCTAGCCGTGTCCTGCGAGAACTGCAGTTGGATGAAGAGGCTGCATGGCATGGACATGGAGAGACCCTAAAAGCCAAGTAAATTCTTGTCCTGTTCCACGCTTAGTTGATCCCAATAGCAATGTTCTCTGCAGTCCATGCTTTAAATTCTCACATTTCAGAGAAGGAAAGATTGCTTATAGCGTATCAAGATGCTGACAGCCATTAAACTTCCAAATCTTTATAAACTTCTTTATGAATGTCTGGTGAAGTGCATCTGATTTTAATGCTCCTTAATATGCCAGGTGCACTCTGCTACTGGCATGTAAGCAGCTAGTGGTGAAGAATGGTGTGGTACTGGTACAACATAGTATATGCACTGGCAGATGTGCAGGTGAGGTTTAAGATAATTTAATTCACCTGAAGATAATTGTCAGTATTTGAAAGCAGAAGCACATACTGCTTAGGAAGCTTCTTGGACTTCCATGGCATTTCCACACAAATTTCTCAGTGGAATAAGATTCCTCTGAAATGAAGTTATAGCAGTGCTCTGTAACAGCTTGGCATGGAAGTCTTTCTACAACAGCCTACCCTAAAGCACTCCCTAGTTTTCCTGCTGAGTTTTTTGGGTTGGAGCTTCTTTGCAAGATTCTTTTGCGGCTAGAAAAAAAGCAGTGATCATATTTACATATATTTGATAAATCCAGATATTCCTTTATAGTCTAGTGATGGTCTTGTAATTAGGTCGCTGTGTTTGCATACTAGAGATTAGATTTTCCCAGTGTGCCATAGCACACTTTCCTACATAGTTTTGAACATGTCAGTAATTCTTTTGTTGGATCAGTTTCATGTGTAAAAAGACACCTTTCCATGTATTGAAGGATTGCTCTGGATTTGGACAACAGGAAGATCATATGAAAGGTTAATGTAAATAGAAGATGTAGCTGAAGAATAGAGAAAAAAAAATGTTGTTTGGTTTCACTGAAGTTGCTGTGTGCTTTCTTTTGTCACAGTAGTGACACCAGGGATATCTGGACTATGATGATATAGCTCTTTTTTTCAGCGCATTAACTAGATACTTGCAGGCCTGAGGCATCCGTAATAGATACCAGCACGTGCTAGTAGCTGTGCTGGGAGAACAAAGCAGAAACAGTGAATGACTCTGGCAGATACTTCACAGTGCGGCTCTGTCAGTGTCAAGGCAAGGCTGATGAACAAAAAGAAATCTTTTCTTAATTTAAATCAAACAGGAACAATATATGGAGTCATGGCAAGTGACTGTCCTGATGAATTGTTGAGCAGTGAGATGAAAGCTGATTGGAAATGTGACAGTAGTTCATTTGTTTGCCATAGTATGTGCATAGAATGGCTCACTAGAAGCTGTATGCTCTTACCTTTATTAGCTGAATTGGTGTACTCCGTCTTGGTTTTAGGGACCAGCTGTCTACATCACAGTGGACACTTCTGCAGTCCCATAAAAACAAAGAAAGAACAAACCATCTGTGAACAAAGAAAATAAAACATTTAAATTCTGGGATAGTCCTCTCAGATGGTATTTTATAGTCGCTGGCAGGGCAGTGTTGCTGTGTTTGGTACTGCAGGCATCTCTCTGGTGCTGGCTTTGTTTCTTTGCTTGAGGATCTCTCATAAGAGACAGGACTACCTGTTTCCTGGACTTGTCAGTCCATAAAGTTCCTCATTGCTCAGGTTTTCCCTGAGTTTGAGCTCAAAGCAATATTCTTGTACCCCTCTCAATGAAGTACTTTTATGCTGGTAATTGGAGGATTCCTGAATTATGATGATATTTTCAATGCTAGGTACAAAGGGAAGAGCTACCGTGCAACTGTGGAAGTTGTGAGGACGGCAGATCGGGTGGCAGATTTCTGTAGAAAAACATGCATCAAGCTGGAATGTTGTCCAAACCTCTTCGGCCCTCAGATGGTGCTGGATAAGTGTTCAGAGAACTGCTCTGTCCTGACAAAGACTAAATACAGTGAGTAGGCCGCTGATCTCAAACCGAGGTGGGGCTTGGGGTGTTGTATTTTGGTTTTCTTCGGGCTTTGGCTGCAGAAGGAATCCGAAATACATTGCTTACACAAGGAGCAGCTCAAGCACTACATACACAGGCTTACAAAATATCCATGTGCCAGTGTGTAGGGGAGAAAAAATTAATTCTATATTAAGTGGTAGAACCATGGCTTAACTTTTTGTTGTGTGCTTAAAGCTTTATCTTCTTAGGACAACTTTTGGGACAAGAACTGACTCCAATATTGTAATTTAAGTGGCATTGTAATTGCTTTTACCAATTTGTTGTGGAACAAAGTAAAACACCTTCAAGCTCTTTCCTTAGCTTTTAGGTTTTTTAGGTTTTTAGGGTTTTTTTAAAAACTAACTTTAACCATTTGACATTGTGAAAACAAACAGTGCATTAAGGCCATGTTTAAAAACTACAAAACATCACAAAAAGCGCCATTAAATTGGACCAAGTCTGTGGCTGATGATTTTTGTATAAAATCTGATCATTTGGGGCTTCTCAGAGATAGAGGAAGTAAATCTTTACAGGGCAAATAAAATTGATTAGTAACTCTTCTTCCTTAAACCAAATTGAAGAGGAAAATACAGACACACTCATTTTGAAGTTTTGCAGAATTCGGATTTCTATTGGGAAATGTCCTTCTGCTGATTTTCCAGTCCTGATGATGGACAAACATAACTAGTGACATTGAAGGTGCATTTCAACATGGTGCTCCTTTCTTCTGTCCTGGTAGCACACTATTATGGAAAGCGGAAAAACAAGCGGATAGGTAGGCCTCCGGGTGGCCACAGTAACCTGGAAGTAGCCATGAAGAAACCAAATAAAAGACGGAAGAGAAGAAAACATTTTTTTGTTCATAAGAAAAAACGTTCTTCTACTTCAGTGGATAACACTCCAGCTGGATCTCCCCAGGTATGAGACTGCCAACAACTTTAATAGATATGGTATGTGATCTTCAACCAGCTACATTTGAAACAATGGACTGTTAGTTTCTTGTAACCTCAGGTTACAGCTGACAAATGGGTGGCAATTGTAGCTTTTGTCCTAAACTTCCCATTTTTTTTATTTCATAACTTCCCCCCCCCCCCCCCCCCCCTCTTCAGGGCAGTGGGGGAGAAGAGGAAGACGACCAGGATGAGGTAGATGAAGAATCTCTGACTGAGGATAGTACCTCAGAGCACCAAGACGAATTGCTTGAGGAATCAGAGGTATCGGAGAAGAAATCACTGTCATCCTCTCCTACACAGAGTGAGCTGTCTCATTCCCTGGCTCAGGACCGAGACAAGCGGAAGAGGAAGCTCAGGACCTTTTCCTTTTCTGATGATGAAAATAAACCTCCTTCACCAAAGGTAACTTCGAATGTAGATTTGTGTTCTAGCTTGCTCACTGTTGGGCAAACACGAATGGTACCAACCATCATACATGTGTTCTCGTAAAATACTCTGTTACCCCATAAAGGACATTGTGAAGACACTACAGAATAATTAAAAATCATTATTTTTATTACAGGCCTGTTACAGGACTGTAATAAAGACTAAACAGAAGGCTGTAAACAGAATGGTGAACTTTCCATTTCCCAGCTGTTAGCACTCCTCTTGGTTCAACCTGAGCAGTGACGTGGTGTTGACCAAATCCTGGTTTTAGATCCCTGCTTACTGGCTATAACAATGTTATAGCCTCCACCCTCAGCACAATGCTATTATGCACATCTCTGCTAACCAAGAAACCTCTACAATTTGAGCTCTCATTAGAGCTTCATTTGGGAGCTGAATGTTTGAGTGTGGGGGAGTAGAGGGGAGTGTTGGTCCATTGCATATGTAATATTTTGGGAATTCTTTTTGTGCTGGGTGGCTTGTCTAGGACATAAAGATGGAAGCTGCTGAAAAGCTGCAGCTGGACAGTAACCCTCTGGAATGGAGCGTGGCTGACGTTGTACGATTCCTCAAATCCACTGACTGTGCACCACTGGCGAGAATTTTCCTTGATCAGGTATGATTCTCTGTCTGTTAAAATGCTGAATCTGTTACTTTTGCTTCATATTCTCTAATGAATCACAAAAAGACGCTAGTTTAAATTTTATAATAGGGTTTTGAGGAAACAAACACATGCACAACCTTCTGCAGTTTGGGAGAGGAGGGTTAAGCGAATGGCCAGAATTTTTCAGGTGTCTTAGTACTCAGTGGAGGACGTTTTGGTCTGTAGGGCATCTGAATCCCAAAACTATAGAGAATGCCTACAACCAAGCAGCATGAAGGCAGGAGCCTATTTTCTAGGAGATACAGTTTTGCCACTTGTGTTGACTTTTCCAAATGATAAATGTTTCCCATTCTGCAGACTAACTACAGGTGTCACAGTGTTGTACAGCTGCACAAGAAGTGAACATTTTTGTGTTGAAGTATGACAACTAGAGTACAAACATGAGTCAAGTTAACATTGTTCTTGCATCTTGGTTAAAATTTGCTACAAAAAACCCATCATCTATCAAAACTGTAGTACTGGAACTGGTGATGAGTATGGTTTATGATAGATGTTGATGTACTTTTCCTTGTAGAACCTCTGTTTCTCTAGAAAGATGCAGAGGTTAGGTAAAGTGACTTTCTGCATTAAATTTTCTTGGTTTCTGTTATTAGGCTTATTTTTTAAAAGTAGCATCTCATGAGGTTCTGTCCCTTAGCCAGTGAATTTGAGCTGACATTTTAAGAAAGGAGTTAATTTGTTGTGAGAGAGAGATTTTTTTTTTTTTTTTTTTTTTTTTTTTTTTTACGCTGCCTGGAGTAGCATGAAAGAAACATCTAATTCACAAACGGTCATGAATCTGAAATTACAGCAAGTCAAAGTTGAAGGAGCAGGGAAAATAAAAATGCAAAGTCACTATGGAGTTTTTGTCTTCTGACAGGAAATCGATGGCCAGGCACTGCTGCTGCTGACCCTGCCCACCGTTCAGGAGTGTATGGACTTGAAGCTTGGACCAGCTATTAAACTTTGCCATCACATTGAGAGGGTCAAACTTGCCTTTTACCAGCAGTTTGCTAACTGAGGAGTAGCCAAGTTGAAGTGGACCTTTGAAGCACAACTACAAAAACATGCTCCTTTCTCTCTAGCAAGGAAAGCCAAATGAAGTTAAACTGGGGCCCTGGTGACCTAAGAGCATCTGTCAGCCTCAGTTTTTCACTTTGACAAAAGGAAGACAACATCTGGAGCAAAATGCCAATGCAAACACAGGGGCTACTCTACCAGCTGCCAGCTCGGGAACACAATAGTCTCTTGCTCTATGGTTCCCTTTTTTTAATATATTTTTTAATGATTACAGAAAAGTCTCCTCTGGTGGGAAATGACATTTCAATAGTTCTGTTGGCACGGAACTTTAAAAAGAGAAACGGATCCTGTTTACGTTAGCATGTAGGCTGCCAGAAATAACCTTTCTCTGTTCCTGATGATTCACAGAATCCCCTTCCCTCCCTGTGGACGAACACTTGCTTTACCACAGCACTGGCTTTGGAATGTGCTTTTTGCACATTCGTGTGTTAATGTTGAGTTTTTTAATGAATTTGTTCATTGTTAGGACAACAACATGGCCACGGGGTTCTGAATGTACAGTATACCAAGAGTGTGGTTCCTTTTGGGGTTTTTTTGTTTATTTTGGTTGGTTGTTTCGTTGTTGGGGTTTTGTTTTGTTTTTACTACCTCTGTAGCCTGAACAGTAGAAGTGATGAACTAAAAAGGGAGGGAACTACTTCTTCTTGACAAATCGTCTGTAGCTGCCCAGCAGTCTTTCTTCTGTAGGCATGTCAGGAGTACAAACCAGTATCAGCATACAGAGCTGCTGTTCCAGAGCTTTAGTTGAAACCTGTGTAGACTTAACCTGGATGTTACCTTTTTCTCAGATGTCAAAAAACTTAATTATTTTGCACTTCTCTTACAGATGGGCTGTAGGACAAAAGGAAGGAAAGAGAAAGTGCCTCTGCATTTTTTCTATATTTTGGTTGTCAGATAAAATTTCTTCCCCCCTCCCCCCCCCNTTGTGTGAAGTAACTTCCTTTTTCTTATAGCAAACAGTTGGGCCATGTACACAGAGCCTGTCAGCAGACTTTTGCTTTGCTACCTGAACATCTTTTTAGACRATAAACTAAGAAAACTGCAATCAATAGAGGACTGCAACTTAGCTCTGCCAGTGTTTGCATACTGGAAACTATCTTATGAGCATGACTTTGTATTTTTAACTATTTACAGCTGCTCAGGATCAGACATGATGAAAATGTGGGGGGGGTTGGGAAAGAGTTTGTGTGCATTTTTTAGAGAAAAGGAAAAGGACCAGAGAGACATCTAGTTCCATCAGTAGACCCACAGTAGGATGAACTGCTGATTTTAATTTTCCAGGGTAATAAAACCCAATCAGCTACTCCACTTGCTGTAGACCTGTGCTTTACGCTTTAAGTAACAGGGCTTACCTTACTTTCCATTAAAGATGTGGGAAGCTTGCATCAGGCTCAAGATCTGCATCAAATAAGCATTAGGTTTCAGATGGCTTGCATTCATTCACTCTGCCTGTTCTCAGAGTATTTGGAGGAGCACAGGCAGGAGCTTTGTGTGTGCAGCCCTGGTCCTTTATCTCCTATTCAGATACATTTTTGCAGAAAGCCCCTGGCATACTAATGCATTTGAGGTAGGAAGGTGCTCACTGCAGGAATTTGTTTAGGAGAGATGCATTTGCTGGTTTCTGATAAACACTGGTTACTCTGGACAAATGGATTGATTCAAGCGTCTCAGACCTAATGTGATCGGTTATTCTGATGCTGTGAGCTGTAGGATTCAGCAAGGAGGTCGCCTGTAAACTAAGAGCTGAGTTTGCACAATCTGTGTGTCTGCATCTGCCACATCGGTGGTGAGGGGGAGCTACCTCCAGTAAAAACTGTTTAAACAAAGCTAAATAACTGGGGTTTATTTCTTTTGCCCCTTAGAATAACTGCCTAGTCAAGGCAGAACTATTTACAGAAGTGCTAAAATCAGAAATTTTTTTTTTTTTTTTTTCCTCCATTCTGGAATCAAAATGTAAATGTCAGACAGACTGTTTACTAGCTGAGTATTCTTGAGGGAGAGGGGGCAGTGTGTAGCTAGGACAACTTTTTCTCTGAAGTTGTAAGCAGAGTCTGGAAACATAATTAACTTAAAATCAAAGCGCCCCTTCTTCTTCCTGACACCAGATACGTGGCCAATAAATGGATGTTTTGGCTCTTCATGGTGTGCTTAGGTCATCTGCCTGTACTCTGTTCACAAGCACAGTGATAAGCAATTAGGCCTGAAAAAATTTTTGAAAGAAACATTGCTGCTTTGCTGTCAGCATCTTGTCTTGAGAAATTTGACCAGCAGAGAACGTCCGGGCTGGAAGATGATGCTTTTGGATCATATTTGTCATTCTTTAGGGTTTCCAGAATTCTATTGCACTGATGCCCAGCAGAATTGACCTGCATAGCTAAAAGATGTTGCTTCCACCTTTCCCCGTGGACAGATAGATGTCTTTTTAAGTAGTTGTCAGGACAGAACAGAGCTTAAAGGGTAATTTAGTGAACCTGTTAACACAGCACCTAGAGTTTTAAATACAAATGTCATACTTCTTTTTCTCAGTAAATAAAGCAGTCAGCAGTTTCAGAGGTTAGTGGGATACTTACTGGTCACCTTTGGCATGTTTTATAGGCTGGATTTTTCTGCCTTGTTTTGGGAGGCACTGACAGTCTGGTCCCAATGGGATCTATTTTTGTTGAGTTTTTCAAAAGGGATGTTTTCATTGTTTGTGAAATGTTTTTATGCTGCACACGGGTACTGTACACTCTGTTTCCTGGAAAAAATGCACTCTGTTTTGTTGCTGGATTTAAAAGGGATAATTGGGGCTTTATCTTGAGGGATGCTGTTTCTACTTGACTCTGTTTCAAGTTCCTCTTTCTCTATGCGTGGCAGATGACACAACTGCACTTACGTTTGTCCATCTTATTCCATGATGACTTGAAATCAGCTCACGTGCTGCTTTAGTTGCTCTGTTTTTTCAAAACTGGATTTTGGGTAGCTGATGGCTGAATCTTGGCTTTGGGTGATACCGGTGTTTCACGAGCAGGAGTTGCTGGGACTGCAGTAATTTAGGCTTCAGGGATTTGTGCTGTCCTCTGCCACATCCATTCACTGTAAGATACGACAAAGCTGGAATCCAGGAGAAAGGCAGTGGTGTCTTGCACAAATGTCTTCAGTACAAGAAAATGAGCCCTCCTTTGGGCCTCGCGTACTGTTTATATGGATGGTGAAAGGAGATGTCCCTTGGCTGACCCATTGAGGGTTTGTATTCTTGCTTGTCTTCTCGTCATATGCATTGTACAGTCTTGGTTTTGCATGTCATAGCTTTAGAAACCTGGTGATGCCTCCGTATGGCACTCGTACTGTGCTAAGCTTAGCCTTGTTAGGCAAAAAGATTTTGTTGAGTTACTATAGCGTGCTTTCTGCACCAACACAAGGAGTCCATAATAGAGAAGTATTTGACTTCCAAAAATGTCATGGGAGGTTAATGTGGTAGAATTATCCCCCAAAGCACAAGCAGCTTGCAGTCCATCCTAAACTGAAAGCAATCCTTCCAGAAGAGGAGAGGTACAGCACTGATCTTGGTGAATGAAGACTACTTTTTTCTAATGCTAACCATTCCTGAAAGTTGCTCTTTGAGGAATGAAATAAAAGGCAGATTCATTTGTGTGTTGTGTAGAACTCCAGGAGTGTTTGCAGTCTCTCCTGGGATTAATGGAAACAGTACATACAGAGTTCGGGGGTGGTTGTTAAGATTACTTTCTCTTGTCACAACTTTGAGCAGTTTTTTGTTGTTGTTTTAGGACTTGCTAGTGTTTATTCTTGATTCCAATGATGCTTTAAAGGAGGGAAGGAGTATTTAGCTGCTAGGTCCACAGAAGTGTAAATATATTTACAGTTGATTGGACTGAGCACTCCATTCTTCTGTATAAAGTACAAAGACTTGGTATGTTGTTAGCAAAAGGCAAAGTGGCTTGCGAGATTTTTGAATGTAATGGAATAGACTTCAAAACTATAAAGCTCAAATTGGAGACTGGATGCCTTTGGACCAAATCTGTTGTTAGAGGAGAAGTTACTAGATGAAGTAGCCTTACCAGAAAGCCAAAACCACAATGATCCTATACAAAGCTACTCCTTAACCGGTCCTGTCACATAGTGGCAGACTGGTTACTGCCTACTGTGAGCTCAAATTACCTAAAAGTAACTAAGCACAAAGACATAGGCTCTGTCAGGAGACTTCAAATGTTGGCTGAAGGCTCCATTTTAAAGGGATTGTGTGCTGAACCCACATTTCACAGTGCTGCCAACCTTCCCCAAACATGCATGTAGCCTTGTTTTCAAAGGCAGCCTTTTGGGTGAAGGATTAGAATGGGACTTGGGAACACCAGATACAACAAGCCTCTTCTATTGTTATGTGTTTTTCTAAAAAAAAAAAAAAAAAAAATATTGTATGAAATACAGCAAAAATGAGTCAAGGTTAGTGACACTTTGACTCCATGGTCATTTCTAGCTTCCTCAACATCGCATCTGTTGTTCTGAAATGCACCAGACATATAAATGGACTTTTTGATGAGAAGACAAAGTTATTCTGTTAGGTGCAAAGCCAGCAGTTGTTTGGCTTAGCTTTAAGCCATGGAAGCGAGCAGGTCTTGCACTGACAAAATTCAGAGGCAGTAGGTCTAACTGACTTAGCACAAACATGGGCACAGAGCCTGTGGAAGTCCTCTAGCCTTGCACAGTTCAAGAGGAACAGGCCTTCTGCTTGAGACACGGGGACGGCTCACTCAAGGTGTGTGAGTGAACAGTGAGGTCCGGGCACAAATGAATTCTTGCCCACTCTGGAAGTTGTTGAGCACCAGTTTCCAAGAAACCTCGTGGAAAAAAAAAATTCTGGAGGTGTCATGTTTCTCCTCTCCTCTTTCATTTCTTTTTTTTTTTTTTTTTTTTTTCCCCTGTTTAAAATAAATTTTAAATAATCTTTGTAGACAATCAGAGGTCTTCTAGGAGACTCTACCCTAAAGGGTACCTGCTCTCCACCTGTGGGCCTCTTTCTTATACTAACTCATTGGAACTGATGCACTTTTCCTGTATTTCGCCTTTTTTAATTAGCTGCTTGTTCTTAAACAAAGATTTAAATGCATATTGTGTTATGTCCCTTCTGCTTGTTGTTTTATCTTTCTTTAACTTTAAAAAATATATATATGCAGTGAGACTGAAGTACTACATGGAAGAGAAACATGCACAAGAAAATATGCCTATTAAGTCCCACCATTGTTTGAGCAGGTGTAACAATTTAATCAGAGGATTTTTTAAAAAATATTTTGGATGGATATTTTGCTTGTTTTGTCTGTAAATAGTGTACATAAGTTTGTGGTATATGACAGTTTTAAGTGGTTGTAAGAAAATTAAAAAAGATACTTAAACTGTTACTGATGGCTTTGGTGTTAATATAATGATAAATACTGCTGCTTACCATGAGCAATTTTCTATCTTACAAAAGTGTGGGGAAAACTGTATAGCATGTTCCATTACTTGCATGAAAGGTAAATGCAGACCACGTAAATATCAGCTACAAGGAAGAAAATTAACTCTATCCCAGCCGAAACCAAGACAACGAGCTTAATGTTGAGAGCTTGGTTGGATTGTATACAGTTCCCTCAAATGCAGGAATCCTGTTTCTCTAAGCATTCTTCTAAGGTAACAGATTTTGTGTTTCACAGGATGCTGAGGCTAATATACAGGAGCTGAGGACAGAACCTATGAATCAGGGTAATTTTCTTTTACTGCTTTCTTTGAACATAAGGAGCTGCTTGGTATGATCCAAAGCAAACCTTGCGGATGCTGCTGCTCCTTCTGGATGGTTTTGTAAAGGTTTACACTATCCCGTCAAGTCGAAATTTTAAGAAGAGCTGGCTTTGCTTTCTCTCAATAACATGAAGGTCCACAGGATGTTTCAGAAACAGGTCAGCCTTGCAAAGTTCTTGTTTCCTTACTTGGCGTTCCAACAGATGGTACTTGTGTGCTCCTTGGCACTTGTTTCTTGGCTGCGCTTCAGTTGTCTTGAGCTGATTTTATACTGGGTGCAGAAAACGCATAGGAGTGGGATGAAACTGATTTGCTTAACACTGTCTTTAAAAATCTATAAATATTTAGGATTTAAGGTAAATCTTTCACTTGCCTTCACAGAGCACTGTCTACTTGAGAGAAATCTGAAGGCTTATGAATAGCACATACAGGAGTCAGTGTGGTGTCTGCCACAGGTTTCAGGAGGGCTCATAGTCGTGAGGAGCTGAAAACCCTTGAGGTATTTTTGGGGAATGAGCTTTATTTAAAGCATGGAATATGGAGTAACATGAGGCATAAGCCCTTCAAGTTATGTTTCTAGATTAATGTCTGAAACATAAATGCTGTGTGTAAAAAGCATTAGGTAAATCTTTAACCAGTGTAAGCATCCAGGTCAGGTATGTGTGTGGAACGTCCGATGTTCAGCAGCAGCTGTGAAAGCTTAAAAACCGCTCCAGGGTCACAAGTAAATAGGTCAGGCCCATGTTTGAGGTGCGGTGCTTGATGGCTGTGATCCCTGCGTGCAAGGGGGAGAACAAGTAACCTACTTTGGTCCTTGCCCTTTCTTTTAGATAACTCTATTTGCATTCCTGAACTCTTGCTTTTGATGCAGCTCAAAGCAGAGGAGCATTGACTTAGGGTGCAGAGGCACTGGACGTTTTGGCCGTGTGCTCTGTAAGTCAGAGAATTGAGAGCATTTCTTTTTCTAGCTGCAACTTCCAGACGTTTATGGCACAGCCTAAATATCAGAGAAATCACTGCTGTGTGTCAGTACTGTTTGGCATCGCCTGCCAGGAAGGACAGTCACGTAGGTGGGTTTGTCAGATGCAACAAATGTAATTATTTGAACAACTATTGCTTCATGTGCTCTGCTTAGTTTTCTGATAGACTTAAACATGTTGTACTTTTCTGGGYCGTACTTAGAAGTGAATTCATCTTTAGGCTGGGATTTTAATTATTTAAAGAAATTCAAGAAACAGTGTAAGAAAAAACTACAATGCAATGTGACCTAGGCTGATCCCGCACTAAAAATAAGAACCTAAACTCGAGTGCAGTTCTGCCTTGTGATTGAGAGGGTATGGTGTGATGGGATCGGTCAGACTCACGGGGCAACAGGTACATTTTCTAAATGAAAATGCTGACGTCTTATGTTTTATCCATTGTGCCATTGGTTGCCCTTTTAAAAGAAGAAACATTTTTGCTAAAGAATACAGGTCATAATTTTGTCTTTCTAGTTTGATGTCAAACTTGCCTGACCCGTGGGTCTGAGCTGTAGCTGTTGGGTAAGCAAGACCTCGGGGGGGTGCGGTTCTGAGCCGGGGTTTCGTCTGTTAGGGCTACAGCGCGATGTAGAAATCCCTTTGGATGCTGCAGCCAAATAGCGTTTGCGGCGGCTCCAGGCATTGGACACCGGTGAACGAAGCCCAGGCGACTTGGGAGCTGCCGGGCAGGCTGCCGGCGCTTGCCCAACGGCAACGGGAAGACGTGGGGAGCGTTACTGCGCCTGACGCCGGCGTTCTGACTGAAGCCCGCGGCAGCTCTCCGCCCTCTCCTCCCGCAGAGGTGCGCGGGGGAAGGAACCCTCCTCCGGTGGCGCTGCCGGCCCGAGCGTCCGSTGTGGGGTTGTGTTGGTTTTCCCTTCAGGGGGAGCCGGCCGCGGAAGACGGCCAGACGCCGCCCGCCCTTCCCCGGCCGATGCCAGCCCCCTGCCCCCGGTGCGGCCGACCCGCCCTGGCCCGGCCCGCCGGCCGCGGCCCCGCTCCCCCGCCGC
>JAYKAV010002986.1:542799-554057 GCA_035582835.1 Phoebastria nigripes
CCGGTCGCGACGTCGCCGCCGCCATGCGCCGCTGAGGCGGGCGCTGGCCGGGCCTCGCCATGGGGGCGCCGCTGCCCAACGGCAGCCTCGGCCTCACCGACAGCCCCCCGCAGCCGGGCGGGGGGGCGGCGGGGCCGGGAGACCGCGGCTGCGAGAACGGGGCCCTCATGGACCGCTTCGGCATCTTCCTGCAGGGGCTCCTGGGCGTCGTGGCCTTCAGCACCCTCATGCGTGAGTGGCGGCGGGGGTGGGCCGCGGCCTCCGGGCCTCGGCGGCTCCGCGCGGCCTGGCAGCGGCGGGCGGGGGCGTGCCGCGGCCGGACGGGTCCCTTCCTCCTCGGGGTGCCGCGACCTCGCTGCTGCGTCCCGAGGCCGCCCCGGGAGGAGCGCCGGGCTGTCCCGGGCTCCCGGGCCGTGAAGGGCCGCGGCGGCCGCAGGGAGTGCGGCCGCGGCCGGGGCTTTGTTGGCGCCGGGTGGGCTGGAGCGGGGCCGTGAGGTGAGGCTGCGGGACACGGCCCGGCAGCCCGGGGAGGCCTCTCCGCTGTTCCCCGCGCCCCCCGGGGGCCTGTGCCCCTGCAGGGCTGGAGTGGGGCGTTAGCGCCAGCCGTGCTGCCCGAGGGATCGGCTGAGGGGCTGCGAAGGCAGGTGTTTAAGATGAACAGCGTTGTTTCTGTGTTTCAAGTACTTCAAGCAAATGCTCTTTCTGAAATTTGCTTTGCTAGTATTTGCACCCATGCTGATAGAATTTGTCGCTTTGGGGGTGGGCACGTATTCTGCTTTGAATACAGCCGGCAAGATGTGGTGGTGTGTGCGGAATCACTCGGGTTTAGAATGTACAAAAGAAAAGGGTTAGGCTGTATCAGTTTTACTGCAAGCGTACCTTGTCGTATCATCAACAGCAAAGTAAGACAGGCTTTTTTTAACTCACAACACGCTATGCTGCGCTCGCGTAGAGTGTACGTTACACCTTGGAGTTGGGGCAGGCGGTGAGCTCACGTGGCTGTTCACAGCAGCTCCGCTGCTGAGCAGTAACTTGTTAGGCTGCTCGTGTGAGTCTGGTGGAAAGGCAAGAAAGGCTGGAGGCCGTAGTGACTCCAACCCTGCTTGCTCTGAGGGAGTCACAACAACGCAGAACAGTTCTGGTAGATTTTTCTCTCTACCCCATACTGTAGTTAGCGTCCTTTCGGCTGAGGAGTGAGAAACAAGCCCAGTGCCATTACTCAACTGACCATGAAGTCGCTGTTAAAACATGGAGGAGGGAAAAGAGAACTCAGCTACAAGTATTTTACAGTTTGACTGATCTAAAGACCAAGATCCTGTTTACGTTAGAATTGACCCGATACCCTTTCATGCTAGTGTCATACTATTGTGGTTAAGTCAAAAGTTTGCTAATACACTATATTTGCATACTTTAGTGTTTCAGTCACGGTTAACAATTGCATTGCTCTTATAAAAGCTATGCATGTAGCAGTCATCATTATGTTACTGAATGACAACAGCAGTCACTGGTGTAACATTTGGTCAGTCAGAGCATCCTCATAATTAGGGGTTTTAGCAGTTTCCAAACAGAAGTACCTCTCTTCAAGAAGATGATGTGTACACATTGTTGTTTTTGGAATTAAGAGATAAAAATAGATAATTCTTATGGATTGTGCATCAAAAGATGAAGAACTACACATGTTATTTGTCAGGATAGTATCTTTTTTCTGGAAATGGTATCACTTATCTTTATGCATTTTACAGTAACGCTGGAATGCTCAGCGAAGATAAGAAAAAGTGAATGCAGAAAGTATGGACTAGGAAAATAAAAGCCTATTTGTTATCTAACTTTGGTTGGATATTTTTAAACCATGAACTATTAGAAGGAGATTATCAATGAAGTGCTTGCAATTGTGGAAGAAGGGAGGGAAAGGAAGGTAGCCAGTCCTTGCAGTGGTACTGGTGAGAAAAGGAATCCGTTTCCAAAGGAGATTGGAGCAAAAAAGTAGCAACTTGTCACGCTTACAAGTGCTTACATTTAAAAACAGAAGGATAGGTATGTTTGTCCCAGTCCTGACAGCCACGTTCTCTTCCACTTTATTTTGGGCCTCTTGCCTAGCAGGAGGAGAAGTTGGCCCCACCGCATGGACCAGTTACCCTGGTAAAAGAGCGGTTGTCTCTCGGTTAGGTGCTGTGCTGTGCTGGAGGGGATGGTTCTGTTCGGTCTGCTAGTTTTGTCTGCATGTTTCTATCCTTTTTATATCATATGCAAAACATCTGGTATGTTGTTCCAAAACCTTTAAAAGTTACCTCAACAAGCAGGACTCTTTGTGATCCATGTGACAGGTCTGAAGCAGGAACTTGTTGCTGGGAACGGGAGGGAGAGCATGACCTCTCCTCAGCAGTCGCCTCGGCACATACACAGTTGTTCCTGTCCCTGAGCTGCTGTGGCAGAAGGGACACACCACTTGTGGAGCTGGATCACAGAACTGATATAGCAAGAAAAATACACAGGGAGATGTGGTTATTTTTAAGCTGGAGTATTTCCTTGCTCTGGTCCTCTAGCTGTCCGGCACAACAGGGAGGATAGCGCTGAGGAAGAAGTGGCTGTAGGCAGGGACTGCTTGAGAAGCGGCACYGCTGTCAGGTCAGAGGTGGGCCTCCCTTTTGAACAGCATTAATTCTCTGTGTGCGGCTGTATCGCTTCTCCAGCTCTCCTCCATAAAAAGTCAGAGAACTGAAGACACATGACTGGCCAGCATTTAAATTTAACTTATAAAGGGCAAGTCATTTTCTTTTCTTTTCTTTTTTTTTTTTTTTTTTTTTGAAAGGGAACCCTAGAAGGAGATACTCTAATACTTTGGTTGCAATTAATGGTGCAGAACCCTCTGTAGAAAAAGAAATGAAAGTAACAGCAACAGGCATACATTGTGCAATTGCTCTTTATGCTCAGAGGCTGTGTTCCTTTGAAAAATATTTGATTTGACATGTAAAGAATAAGAATTTTTGGTAAGTGGCTAAATCAAAGGATGACCCAGACTTGCCTTTTTCTAGATAAATCTGACCATGCTTGCGTTCAGTGGAACAAAGAATTTTTTTTTTTTTTCTGGTCATAGTAACTAGCTGGAGRAGGAGGAGGAGGACCTTTTCTGTGCCTCATTAGTAGATGTTCATCTACAAATGACTGAAGGAGTATTGTTAAAGCAAAATTGTTTAAGATCTGACACCGCAGTTTGCCACCTTCTCGTGTGTGCACCTACCCAATTGCTGTAAAGTTATGCTATCAACTGACCTGCCAATAACATCAGTTAAACTTCATCTTTTAAGGGCTAAAATGTAGTTAAGTGTCAGGTTTGTAATTTGTTGAAGATGTGGTGACTCTGACAGAGGGAGCGTGGAAACTGCATTGCTGTGACTATTTTCTAATACTTCAAAGAAAGGTTTTTACCCCAATCATATAATCAGCCTACCTTGTGTGTCCCGTGACAGAGGCAGAGAATTTCTCACTTTGAGCTGATGAAATGATCATTTGAAATTAAATCTGAAGTTTCCTTTTCTTTGTAGCTCTTGCCTCTTTGTTCTGTCGCACAAGGAATTAAGAACAGTTTAACTTATTGCCTTACCTCACAGTAGCCTTTTAAAGGATTGACTTTGTTCTATTATCTTCAGATTCAAATATACAACCTGTTGTAAACCCCTAATCTTTTTCTCATAGAAGATAGTTTAGCTAGTTATCATCTATCCTGGGCTTATACAGGAGACTCCCTAACCCCCTTAACTGAAGAGTAGAAGTTTGCTTTTGTTTTTATTGCTGTAAGTTGTTCAAGGCCCCCCAAATCCTCCCTCCTGCTCTCCGTGTAGAGCGTTGCTCACCAACTAGAGAAGAGAGGTCCTCTTCTGTTGTCTGAATCAACAGTGAATATACTTAATACTATTGGAACCTACTAACGTGTTTAATCACTGTGAATTAATCTTAACTGCTCTGAGTTCAGCTCTCTGCTGCAAGAGGCACATGGAAACAGTTTCACCCAGACACTTCAGATGTTCTAGTACATCAAAAGTCATACTGAAGTTGGGCTAGATGACTTCTTTTGCTTCTCTCCTAACCACAGGCTCTAACTCCCTACCAAAGCAAACTAATTGATTAAAAACTACCTCTTTTTGGCAAATCTGCTTGGACTGGCAGCCCTTTTGGATTCTAACCGCTAATTCTCAAGTCTGTTAGCCTGCTCTTTTTTGAAGTCTGTTGCTTAATTTTGCTCTTGTCCCTCCTTAAGTATGCATTATTTTCCACCCTAGTTTATTTAAGGCAAGCCGCAACAGGAAGTCTTAATGGGTTTCTCTTGATGGAAGAGATGTATGTTTATGCTTCAGGTCAGTAAGCCTAAGATAATATTTTTTCAAAGTTGGCCATTATAATGCTTGTATCTTATTTCATGGGGATCTTGATTTACAGTGACGAGTTTGCTTCTTAGCTTTTTTTTTTTTTTTTGGGGGGGGGGGGGGGTGCAATAGTTGGTTTTTAATTACTGATGCCACAAAGCTGGTTTTAAATATTTTTGTGTTAAATGATGTGTTTTGTCAGTAGCCCCAAGCACCTTCTGAGCGTTCTCTGGTTAGGCTTTATTGGTAATGAATGATTACAGAGTGGTGTTAGCACAGTATTCCCACACGTGTACGATGTAGTCATAGTTGTAAATAATACAGTTTTTATAAGCCAAACCTGCAGAAAGGTATGGGGAAAAACCCATTGCCCATCCCTTTACCCTGTCTGACACAAACTATTTCAAGTACTTCATCCTGAATATGTACTTTATTTATTAAGCTTGTTTGTCAGAAGATTGATACCTTATCAGAATGTGGCAATGTTTGTTTCRGGATACTTGGGAGTGGCTGAGAAATCAGATGTGAGTCATATTGATGAATTATTGAAATAGAAGGGTCGTTTGGTCCTCTGCAGGCAGAAGGTTTGTGTCCGTCTGTGGGGAAAATACAAATATGTTGTTAAGGAGACCAAAGTATGTGGGACTGTTACTTTTTACAGCTTTATTACAGTTTGTGTCTGTACTCACACTGAGAAGGGTAAAAGCTTCTGTGTAATTGGGTACAGGTGCTGTGAATGAATGAGTAGGTGGGTTTGCTGTTGAGGGTTACAGCTAAAAAAAAAATTAATATGGTATCTTTTATAAGGATTGTTTCTGTTTTTTAAGGCTGTCTCTTTGCTTGCAGTGCCTTGAAGGAAGTACCTTAAAAACTACATCCTTAACATCAGTTTACTTTACAGCAAGGTTTTCCCACCTGATAAGCCATGCAAGGAAAATGAATGCTTCTTCGTATAATAAGCTRTCTTAGTTTAGTAGAATTCAAAATGCTTTAGCAAAAATACGCGTTTCAGAGGAATGATTTCATATTTTCACCAAGGTAGGGGAGTATTATTATGGGGAGTAATGTTCTGGGGAGCAGGGACTTGAGAAGGAATTAAAGTAATTCCAGTGTCCTTTCAAAAAAAAAAAAAAAAAAAAAAAAAAAAAAAAAAAAAAAAAAAAAAAAAAAAAAAAAAAGAAAACTATTGGATACAAAAGAACTAAAGCATATGATTTTCAGTTGTTTTCCATAGCAATTTTCTTTTTGCTTGAGCAGATTTAAAAAATGAGAAAATAGCGGGGAGTTGATTTCGATACCCTGTAACATCAGCAGTGAAAGACAGGCTTCTGAGTAACAGCACCAAGTTTATTCTACATGGCAGTTTCCTACGGTGTAGGGCAGTGGCCTGCTAGCAGGGTGGTGTTTTATTAATCAAGGCATTATTTAAAAAGACTTGATACTATCCTGACTTGATAATATCCCATCCTTGTATGTATTTGCTCTGAGTGATGCAGTATGTGTTCACGTGAATTGCTGAGAACCACCTTGGAAAATGTTCTTTGTGTGACTGATTTTAAAACTGGTCTCATACAAAAGTTCCAAACCACAAATAGTATATTTCATATTTATGAAAATATGAACAGTATTGTACTTACGCACTGGATCACAATTTGTTGAATGCACTTTATTCTTTTTCCTAGAACTGTTCACACGTGCAAGTTGCTGCTGAATTGCCAGATACGTGCAGAGCTTGCATTCCAGTGTGTGCTTGGGGATTACCTGGTATTAGGCAGTCTGAAACGGCTTTAAGGACCACGTTCAGGTATCACAGCAGTGGGGATGAATCCCTCTTAGGGCGAAGGAAGGCTAGTAAGATACGCTATTGAACTACGGTAAAAGGCACGGTCTGGGGAGGGAGCGAAGGGAGAGTAAATTTTTAAAAAGGTGGAAAAAAAAATCCAGAACGTGGGAGTGGCGGGACTTTTCCATCGGAAGGTGAGCGGTCGCTGGGCGGCGAGGCCGCTGCGGGGCGGGGCGCAGGCGGGCCCCTGGGGAGGACCCTGGACAGCGCCGGGAGCCGGGAGCCGGGAGCCGGGAGCCGGGAGCCGGGAGCCGGGAGCCGGGAGCCGGGAGCCGGGAGCCGGGAGCCGGGAGCCGGGAGCGCTCCGCTCCTCCGGCTGCGGGCAGAGCTGGCGGCCGAGCCTCATCCAGCCTCCCCTTGCCCGGGGAGCTTTCCCCTGGACTCAGAGTTGGGTTTTAGCTCAGTGCTGCCTAGGTACAGTAAATAATATTCTTCCTGGAGAGTCAGCCTGCAGGCTTGGCTGGCTGGCTGACGCGAAGGGGGGATGCGATCCCCTCCCATCTGGCCGGAGGCCCAGGGGGAAACAGGATGGGGTGATGATGGTAGCAGAAAGAAGGCGTTTTATGCCCTTGCTCCTTCGGGCCCGATCCATGGTAATTAGTAATGATCAGTATCTTAGCGGGCTATAGTAGCTATTAGTCTGCAGGTTAAGTGTCTGCTCGTGGCTGCAGGGCTCAGAAAAGCCCTGTGAGGTCACTTTGGTCACAGCCAAGTAAATTATGCCTTACAATGATCCAGTGTTTTGTTATCCCCAGATGGTGAGGCATCGCTTGCATCTATGTTACGTGGCTGCTTCTTGTTTGTCGTAAATAAATCATCAGTCCGTTCAATGTCTCTGTGACATCCTTATCTGTGTTTGCCAGTAAAATTTAAGAAAAACAAAAATAAAGTACCATTTCAGACAAATAATCTGAAATCTGCAAGTAAGTTGCACTTTTCATTAACAGTTGTCTGATGCCCTTCTTTGTCTTGTTGGCTCAGAACATACTACATTTTCTTATTACTCAGCTGATTGCTGGATATAATTGTACTCCAGATAATAAGATTGTTCTAAGTATAATTATGCATGTCATTCACATTATGAAATGTTTAGGAAAAAGGATAAGTTATGTTGACATTTGTAAATGATTAAAATGATAAATTATCCAGAAACTCTGAAGCTGTGTTTAATTAAAACTAACTTCTGGACTGTTAGCTAGACTGTTGTTTAACTGTAAACTGCATAATGAATGTGTTCTTGACTAGTGTTTTATAATTAAATTTGTAAGGAGCTGATTTGYACAAATACACAGTGTGCATTTTTGCGTTCTGCAGTGATATTAATTTCATGGTTAATGAAGCTTGCGTTCTTAAACTGGTATTTAACAAGGTCTTATCTGTGTGGATTTTGTTGATGAAATGAAAAATCAGGTCTGCTTTCTCATGCCTGCTGGTAGGAAATGTTTTGCATTCTCAAAGATTTCTTGATCACAGTAAAATGTATTCCCTACGAAACTTAGTATGTTAAATCTCACTGGCAGACTGAATATAAGCTTGGAGCTTGCATGAGACTGCCTTTGCAGGTGGTGTGGTATAGGGATGAGGTTTTAGGGTTTAATCAAGAATAATTAAACTTGTTCGCACTGTTGCTCAAGATACTGAAGACCTGTTTTTCTACCACTGACCCTGAATCACACATTTTATATATATTTGTTGTCATAACCTTGTACATAGGTTGTCATATGTAATGAATGTTGAGGATGGAAACGTGCTAAAATGGATTCACAGTTCAAATTCCTCATAGCTCGCATTCATGGTTCGGATTCATGGTTCCAGCTGTAAGTTAGTTCACAGGCATGCTGAGCTAGAGTAGGGAAAAGTCATACCAAGGAAGGTACTAAACTTGTTTTTTCTATTGTTCATGATGGTTTTTTTCTCTAGATGTTGCAATTTTTTTAATAATCAAATGTTTTTGTAATTTGAAATGTTTTGGCTTTGGTCATCTTAACTTCTGTCACATTTTTGGTTACCCCAGATTCTAAGACCAACCATTCCTCCTCTTGTAGTGACTAATATGTGTTGGCTCACCTGAGAGAAGAGGAACACAGTACTACGTTTCCTTGTTTTATCTGGTCGCAGGGCATTAAATAGAGCTCAGGAGGACTTGGGAAGCAGCTGGCCTGCAAGCTGCAAGGTGCTCAGGACACGAAGATTTGTGACAAGAAGTTTATTTGTATACCTCTTCTGTTGGAGAGGTCTCTCCGTTGCTGTGCTCCACTAACACTGTTGAAAGAGATGAGCCAATGGAAGTAACTAGAACTTGTCTGTGAGAGGTAGACTAGAGAGAGGAGTTCTTTAAGAGTTTCAAATGTAACAGTAAGTTTTCTAGGACTGACATCAGTTTGGTAACCTGTAAAACTTAAGAAATCATTGTCCTGGACTTGAATGCTCAGAACTTGGCCAAATACTGTTTTATAGGGTTCATCTTATCAATTTTGGACAGGCTAGCCAGTCACCTTGAGTACTTACAGAAACAACCTTTGCTTGCTTTTTGTTGTTCCACTCTAGTTATTTTTTTCCGTTTCAAAAATACAAATTTTTTTTTTCCACGGAACAAAAATGACTTTAAAATGACAAACAACTATTCACAACTGACAACATATATTCTCTGTCTCTAATAATTTTTGAAGATATTATGCTCTAAAATTTTAATTCCCTTTTAGAGTAATTGCTCTTACTTGTGCTGGAAAAGCTACTATGCAACATCTTCCAGCATACCTTTCTTGTTTTGAGGCGGATGGTGKGACTAGCAGCCTATGTTAGTTTATATCCATAGGGTTTTAATGCTTTCTTTGCAAGGAATTGTAATGTTAGAAGATGAAATGGTCTAAGGAGCTTTAAAATTAAATAGCGGGGGGGAAAAACCCACCTTCCTCCATCTGATCTTAAAAACTCRAGCTTTCTTATGGCAGTATGCTTTTAGTGCTGGCATTAGGTTTTGGTGTTGTGAAGCTTTTATGAAACTTACACAAATGTTAAGAAGTATGAAGCTTTATCATTAAAAAAAAAATACTCATGCACGTGGAAATTATTACATGTTTTCATTTTGATTTCAGAAATTTAATTTATGCAGTTGAATACCTAGTTGTTAGATAACGTTATATCAAAGAAGTCTGCGTAATTGGCCGCTGACTCTCCTTTCATGGTATTTGATCGTGTGTAAAGAGAATGTTTGAAAGTAGGTTGTGTATCTTTTGGTCTTTTTAAAACAGTTGGTGTTATGTGAAATGTGTCTTGCTTGCAATTCAATGCTTCGATAGTTTCAGCAGCCTAGGAAGAATGAATCTGGTAAGCAAAGCTATTTAGAATTTAAATGGACTCTAAACATATAGTGTACGTCTACCTTTGGCCTCCTTGATTTAATATATTTGCTGTTTATCATTTTCTACAAATGGCAATACAGTTTTCCTTTTATAATCTTTTTGTGTATATCTGAACTTATATTTTGGGTTTGCTTTCTGCTTTTAAAACTGCTACAGTTACTGGCTTAATATTTTAATGAATGATGAGTGTGTTTGTAGCTGTGCTTTGGCAGTTCTGTCAGTTCCCAAGAGCCGGTTTAAAACAACCGGCTTGAATGACTTAAAGTTCATTGATATCTGTTGTCGTACTAATAACGTTAGGAAAGCTTCATGTATTATTGAGTGATCTTGTGAATGCTGTACGTGAAAATGGTGTTGTGAATTGTAAATTGCTGCTTAGTGCACATTAATAGGGATTGATTCTGTTTGTTTTGTGCTAAATAATTCATGTTTCCCAAATGGTTCTTATTTTTAATAGAAAAAGAAAATCCACTTGAACGCAGCAGGCTGTATTTTTCAGCTCTCACTAGATGTATGTATCGCATGGTAGGAATGGGCTGTCTGTTTCTCTAGCAACCCGCTTTTTTTTTAATTATTATTTATTTATTTGGTAGTTGTTTAATAACACCTGGTTCCGAGTATAAAAGTGTTTGCAAGAGGGCTGTTACAGGCACTTTTAGTACTGGAGGCTTAGATTTGCTCTGCTTCAGCTGTCTCATACCTGTTGAGGAAACAATAGCATATGCTTCTGTCTCTGAAAGTGCTGGGAAACTGTGATTTATTATGACCTTTCAAATAGAGCACACCTTGACCGAACAGTGCTACGTATGCTAAATGCAAAGATAACAAATGCCTGTCTCTAAGATCAAATCTTGTCTTATAACTTTAATATTTGTATAAATATTTCCTCAGCTACTTGTGCTGTTTACCTTAGAGTTCTTAAAGCAGTTACTTGCAACCCTTTATTTTTAGTATTGCTATAGCGTTGGCACGGCTTTCAGGAAGTAAAGGGCTGAATACTTTTGTTTACRTAGTGTGTATTACATGCATCTTCTGACTTCTAAAGTGCTGCTCTCTCTGGGGAAATAGCAAATAGGTTAGCGATTGAGAGTGAGAACTTTTGTCATTCTTTGTCTGCTAAGTTAGTTTAGCTATTTCAAAGTAAACTTTACCTTTTAAAAAAAAARGGGGGGGGGGGGAATAGGAAAAAAGCTCAA
The DNA here is from genome assembly GCA_035582835.1 of Phoebastria nigripes. Lineage (NCBI taxonomy): Eukaryota > Metazoa > Chordata > Aves > Procellariiformes > Diomedeidae > Phoebastria > Phoebastria nigripes. The sequence continues at coordinate 553,562 of JAYKAV010002986.1, forward strand.
CTACAATGGCTATTGATGTGGTATGTCTCTACTAAGACACATTTGTTTCCTTTATGGACAGCCAAGTTAATGCTTCTGTCAGAACCACGCTATCATGTACTACCAGGATGCACAAGCTCAGCCTTGGTGAAATTGTCTTAGCCTGAGTTGTGTGCGACAGGTAATATGACTTATTTGTGTGTCCCCCGGCCAATCTTTACAAGCTAAGCATTTGGAAAATTTTTTTTGAGCTTAAAATATGTATGTGTTAGGAATAAAAAGCTCACCAACCTCAGGTAATGCATTTGGCTGCCCTTCCTGAAGAAGCAACATTGTCTGTTTTATTCCAAAGCTCGGGTAGCAAGGTTTTTGTTTTTTGGGGGGGGGGGTTTGGGTTTGGTTTTTTTTTTTCCCCGGGGGTGGTGGGTGGTGGGCATGTTCAGGTTCTGTGAGGTGTATCCTGGGGGCTGGTGGTGCTGGTCACTGAAAATATCTGAAATTCATGTTTGTTGGACGG
>JAYKAV010002986.1:554073-577789 GCA_035582835.1 Phoebastria nigripes
GAAGGGGGATTTAGATGCTGCAAGAGTGGCTAGATGTACGATAGCTGCAAATAAAGGGAGCATCTGAAAATATCTGAAATTCATGTTTGTTGGACGGGAATGGGTCTGTAAGAACCTGTCATTGTTATTGCTCAGTAACAACTTCTGTAGATTTGGGTTTTTTGGGGGGGGGGGGTTTGGTTTGGTTTTTTTTTTTCCCCTGATAATGATTTGGCCTCTCCTCCCCTGCATTGTGACTGGGAGCTTCACTTTGTGATAGCTGTTCCTTTAGCTATCACAAAACCTTTGTAGGGACAAAATTTACAGATCGGCTTTTAGCTGGGTGTGGAAACAGGTGGGAAGTAAATGTTTTTACAGAGGTAACTCCCAGTAACTGTAATTCTCYAGTGCTTATCCAGCCAGCACTGCTGCCCATTTGATAAATTATGTGACATCCAGTGTTGGCACATCATTTTCCATCATCTTATGTCATCTGTGTTGAGACAAAAGAGCCCTGGTCATGAGATAGCTGGGCTTGGCTGATGCTCGGCACTAGCATATTTAACTTTGCAGTAAAACAAAGTCTCTTGCTCTCTGCTCTAACAAGAGTGCCGGTCACACCCGTTTAACTATTGCAAAATTTTTGCTGCCTGAAAACTGTAGCCACAACGTTATTCTAACTGCTGCCATTGGAACAAAGAGACTGGGATAAGAGCTGCAGCTTTGCAGGTACCGCGTGGCTGTCCAGACACTGAATCACTAGTCTTATGATGCGCCTGAATAACTAACTAGCTGGGTCATTAAACTTTATTGTGTCCAGCGTTTCTATAAAGTTTCTCCCTGGGTGACCATCTTTAATGGACAAGTTCTTAATTACACACGTATCTCTACAGAACCATTGAGGCCAAGGACGCAGGGGAATTAAGAAAAGAGGTTGGGTACTTGCATGGATAATACTGTTTTCTGTCTTACAGAAGTTTTAAAAATCCTTTTTGCAGGGGAGCAAAGCTGGTGAGCTCATGCGCTTCATAGTATGTCAGTCTTTAACGTTGACTGAACAAAATTTTCCTTTGAGTGAGTTATTCCATAACTTTCTTCATCATGAAGAAACCATGGTCCCTGGTATCTTTCTCCAATACAGCTATATCACTGGATGTAGCTGGAAATCAGTTGCTCTAGTCCAGTATAATTTCTACTTTAGTATTATTGGTGTCCAAGAGTGTTGACAAGTCTAGGTCGTTAAGCAAAAATATAATGAAGAACTTTGGGGTTCTTAAGTAGGGCAATAAGCAGCAKGCTTTCAGAGTATCCTGTATTTGAGCATCTCAGTTGTAGTTAATGAGGCATAGGAAGAGAAGGAAGAATTGCAGTAGGGCAAAAATTGAATTACCAAGAACATAGTGCATTTTCTTTTTTGTCTGGAGAAATGAGCAGCAAGCCAAAAACACTGGTTCTTTTGGTCTTTTTTGCAATCACATTTATTACCTTTCTTTAAACGCACACACCTTCCGTGTTCCTATTTTTTTTTAAACTGTGAATATAGGGAGATGCTGAGCTCGTAAGTGTCACAAAAGCTTTTGGCAGTCAAGTGATACATGGTTTACGCACTTGTATACCTTTTTGTAAGGCATCGTTTTAGCTCATTCTCATTAGGCATGTTGTTTCTTGCCAAGTTAATTTAAAAAAGAAAAATTCTATTTTGGGGAAATCTGTAATTTCTTATTCCCTCTTTGCTGCTACCAAGAAAATAAGGGGGGAATAAAGCGAAACTGCAAGACAAGCCTCTTAAAAGCTTTGCTTTAGTGGGAAAGGGAGGTAAGTTCAAACGTACAATAAAGATCACAGGTAACATAAAATTCACCTATAGTTGTCATTCCGTGGTGGTGTGAATTTTCAGGAATTATTAATGTGCATGTGCTTATTCATAACAGACATGGTTCCCACTGTTGTGGGAAAAGTGTTGATACTAACAAGCAGAACAGTGTTTTTGACAGTCTTCCTAAATAGAATTTTAAAAAATTGAAATCTGGCCTGCATATGTAGTTGATTTTACAGGTTTTTTACAGGGTTAGAAATTGCAGGATCAAACTTATGATGCATATGTTCTCCTGATAACCAAATGTTCTGAAAATAGCTCAGTTGTCTGAGAGTAGCCATATGAAATTCTGCATCTGATTCTGAGTTTGGATGCTAATCCTTGGTTTAACTCTTCAGCTGTTACTCCATACATAGTTAGCAAAACAGTGTTCTACTGGAAACTTTAATACTTGTTTTGAATGTGGGAAATGATGGGAATTAATATCAAAGTAACCCTGCAGATCACAACAGTCTTGCACTATGAGGGCTGTGTTGGAGGATCTGTCTGGTTGCAACACATCATTTGGGAAGCCCAGCAAAGCCAACCTGCTGGAGGAGATTCAACACTCCCGTGATTAAACACTGTATGGAAGCTCAAACTGCAGCAGATTTCTCACTGTTAAATTCCGTGCATACATATATACGTGTGTGTGTGCATGGTTTTTAGTTAGCCATACTTTGGTTCTTTGGTAATTGGCTCAAATCTTGGAGCTTTTAAGCGTCATATCACCGAAAGATGATTTTTAGACTTACAGACCAGTTTTTGTTGGAAGGGACCCCAAATGTCACCCGCTCCCACCTCCTGCTCGGAGCAGGGCCAGCCTCTGTCCCCTTGCTCGGAGCGTCGTCCAGGTGAATTTTCCAGGTCTATGAGACTGAAGTCACTGCACCCTCTCTGGGCAACTTGTTGCAGAGTTTAATTGCTCTCATTGGAAGTTTTTTACTTCTATCATGCTGGAATTTCCCTGGCTGCAACTTGCGGCTGTTTCCTCSTGCCCGTTGCCTGTGCGCCTGCGAGAAGGGTCTGATTCCGTCCTCGCCGAAACTGCCCGCGCACGGGAGCAGGTCTGCATGTGTGATGTGCGAATGGGATCTCCTCGCTAACCTTTCCTCCTTTTGGTTTTCTTCTTCTGTTTGGCTAGCTCAGCCGTCGCTTTGCTGAGGTCTGCTGACAGAAATGCGTAGGATGTTTATGAAATGAAACATTTTGTCACATGCTTTGTCTTTGACCTATTTTTGAAAAAGTTTTGAGAAGCACTGGAAATACAAGTGAAATTCCCAATTCTCTCCTCAGAAGAGCAGTGTTATTGTAGTACAGCTGCAGAGGACATCAAACACGTTGAATATTCTTTAGTTTATTTTCCTTTTTTTGAATTTCAAATTAATGAGCTAGAGAAATCTTCTTAGATCTTTACTGGGATCAGAAAGATTCTTATTGTGAACTGCCAGAACGTGTGTCTAAGGTGCAATAATACATGATACGTAGAAACATCTCAAACGTTTGAATTGGGCCAGTTTTGTGCTGCTACAAGAGCAGCCATCCAGAAACTTGGAGTCCTTGAATCCATATTGAAGTTACTTCACATCAGCAAAATATTTCCCGTGGGGCTTTTTGAGGAGGTAAAGGAGGGAGAGGAGGAAAGGCTGAATTCCAAGTACAGATTCAAGTGCTGCTTTTCATGTTGACAGTTTGGAGAGGTTTTACTTTATTTCTTGTCTCTGTTCTTATATATGGCCTTTACTCTTCCCTATGAGTCTTCAGTTTTCTGGAATACTGATTGCAAAACTCCTATGTTAAAGTAACTGTTAGAAACCCTTCCACAGTACTCTGGCATTAATTATTCCTAGAATTTCAATGAAACGGGAAGACAATTTAATGAACTTGAATTTTGCACTAGCGATACTCTGCCTTATATGCTTATCTATTATCTGTCCATCTGGCAGCTCACACGCTTGTTGGCAGAAGTGCTTTTATTTCCTTTCCTGAAAAATTCTGGCATTGAATGTATAAACAAGCAGCACTTCCTTCTTTATAATTCAGCATGAAATTCTGAACATTATTAGTTAGTTAATATTAAATATGGTGAATTCTTGCTAGTGCGAGTGTAACGCTCCGAATTGAAGCATATGGAGCGGTACCACCTCCCCGCAGCGCGGAGCCGGCAGATTGAGATCCATCTGTCAGCTGACACACGCAGCAGCGCGCGTCTCTGGGTTTACGGTGAGGCAATGCAGGCTGCCGAGAGAAACGGTGAGTGGGGCTGAGACCATCTACGATCATGACACATTTTGGGGGAGGGCGAGTGGAAGAATTGCTTTCCCCTCCCCAACTTGATAGATGCTTAAAAAATTTACAGAATCTTTATTTGAAAACGTGTGCTGGCTTTTGGTTGCAAAATTAATTTATTAATAGCAAACAACTATGGACCCGGAGCTTACCAGTGTGGTTATTTACAGCCTGTTGCTTTTTTGCTCAATTTACTCGCCTCCTTCCCCAGCTGTATACAGACATACAGAAAACACGCTCCCTTGCTGGGGGAGAAGTTAAATTGCTCTTGACTTGAACCACTCTGATGCGATAGTATATTGTGGTGGGTAGGCAGCGTAACCCAGATACAGCATCGGGGTATGTAGGAAAGTGCCTGGCAATATCTGCGTGTGTCAGAAATACCTGATGTTCACAGACGTAGAGCTGCAAGAAACTAGGCTGAGAAAACCACCCTGTTTCACATGGATCTACGGGGCTTTCAGGTGTACAGGTACATATTCATCAGGTAGCAACTCCTAAAGCATTTAACCAGATTGTCTCATTTCATTTGGGGGGGTAGAAGTTTGTGGTGTGATCAGCCATTTAATACATTCCCGAAAGACATCTGTAGAGGCTTTCAAAGTTAAGTCTCCTGTTTAATGCTAACTCAAATGAAATGTTACGTTTTTAGAATTGGCCAGAGAAACACGGACCTTCTGAAGTCTTTTTCTCAGTATGGATAAAATTTGAAATGGTGTTAGCTGAATTGGTTTTGAATATCCTCTTCCAAAATGAATTTTTTGTGACTACTTTAGAGGAATAAATGAATCCACAGGCTTATACAACTTCTTCATAGTAATAATAGCCAAAAGCCTAAGCTTGGAATTCCTCCCCGCCCCACCCCAAAGTATTTAAGTCTTACCAGTTTAATTTCATTTTGTCTGCAGAAAAGCATCTTGCACAAGCTCCACAGTAAGTTGAAACTTCTGTTTCTTGCATTTATTTTGTGATGCTTTGTGGCTTCCTGTTGTGTAAAAATTACAGTAATTAAAGTAATCCATAGTGTGACTGGGGAGGACTTGTCATAAACAGCAAACTGGTTAACTTAGCTGGGTGTTGCTCGTTTTTAACTGAAGTTTTATATTTATGACATGCTGTTCACAGAGAAAACTGCTGGCAAATGTTGCTATTACAGCTTTATCTTTGGTGTAGATGTACGGTCTTTTCCTCTTGTCACTTTTTAATTTCTAGTGGTCGTGTTATATGGGGGTGAAACACAGTTTCCCTCTCTGCTGTCAGAAGCAGTAACAGGACAGACAGTAACATGGCAAGTTGTTAGCCTGGTGCTCCCTGCAAATGCTGCCCCTCCACCTTGGAGGTGAATTTTTTTACATTTTTTTTTTTTTTTTAAGGCATTCGGGTAATTATATTAATGCCATATTGTATGAGGACGGTTGGCTTTGCAGAGAATTGCCTTACTTGTGAAAAAGTTGATTAGTTCATAAACCAAAATGTTTTCTAAAGGCTTGTAAGCTAGGTAAGCATAACTTACATACAGCATCCTATTTGAAACTTAAATTCATCACTAATACCTGGAGAAACAGGTTAAAATACCTATCGATATTTTGCCTGACCTATACATGCTATGGTTTGTGCCTTTAAGGCAGAATCTCTGCAAGTTGAAGGGGAGAACGGGATTGGGGCTTAAATTTTTTTTTTTTTTTTTTTTTTTTTTTTTTTTNTTTTTTTTTTTTTTTTTTTTTTTTTTTGAGATAGTTTCTGAAATAAGAGCCTAAATAATTATTTTTCAAGACTTATGTTGAAGGAACTGGTGAGTGACACTGCACCTTGGACAGGAGGAGGACATAAAACCCATCCTTAGTGGAAAGGTTTTCCATTGCCCTGTTACCTTTGGTCTGTCTTTGGGATATATAAAGGATTGGTATCTTGCAGCTGTAACAGAAAGTAAATCTGCATTACRGAATGAGGTCAGATCCAGCAGAGGCGAGGCTGCCGCAGCTCCCTGCCCCAGGTCCGACCTGTGGCAGGGCTGAGCATACGTGTTCCCAGAAGGGAAAAAGGTTTTCTTGCCCAGAAAGAGTTTAGAGATGGAGTTTCCTAAGAAGATAGGACAAACTGCAGATCAGACGGTACAAGTGTATGGACCAGCTACTGCTTATGTATGAGCGACTGTTTTTATCCCCTTATCCCTCTATTTTCCCATACTTGTTCCTCCATGAGTCATCTAGATCCTTCCCTTTCCCCGCCTTTGGTTTCTCCTCTAAACAACCCATAGTAAGTCTCGTGCAATCCCAAAATGCTCTTCCCCTGCATCCCATTCCTCTCCCGTACCCTGATGCGCTGCCCACCTCCCTCCCAAAGGTCTCTGGAGCTGGCTCCCCGGGATGGGTGTCACCCCTGGCTGGTGGGGCTGAGGCTCTGCTGGGACAGCCGTCCCTTCCTCCGAGTCCATAGTTTGTGTTCCCCCATCTGCCTTTGGGCTTCTGCTCCTCTGGGCTTGTGGGGATGGCTCTGGGATGGACCTGGGATAGCCGGGCAGGGTGTGATTTGGGCTCCCCCTCCTTTGTGGGTGTGCAGAGGAGCTTTCTATCAGCTACCCAAACAATTTGTATTATAAACTGTATCAAGATTGAAATAGTCAAATTTGTCTATTTTTTTGCCTTTGTATATAGTTGGCATTAATTTTAATACTGGATTTTTCTGAGTTTTTAATATGTTAACAAGTATCAGCCTTTTTGTGAAGGGATTATCTGACTAAAAAAAAAAAAAATCTGTCCTGCTGGCAATTCAGTTTGCCCACAAAAGTCTAATTTGTCATCCATAAAATAAATATACTTTGTCAGAGAATATATTTGTCCTGTTACTAATTCACTTGATTTATTTCTGGTATTATAGATTGCCCCTATATTGCGAGAATACTTTCCAATTTGACTTTTGGTCTCCAGTGAGCAAAAGAAGCGGCTTTTTCTAATACCTGCTTTACTACCGGAAATTAAATTTTCTGGATGGGCGGTCATAAAAGCTAAGGCCAATGAAATAGTGGTAGGTAATAGATTATTTTTTTTCATGTGAGGTATATTGGCAGTCAGACGATGGATCTGTAGAAACTTGACAGTGACGGAAGGGAGCCAGTTTCTTTAAAAATGTATCCTTAGAGACTGATAAAGTGAAATGCAGTTGTGTAAGATCTAATTTATCGAAGAATGTAATGTTTCTGCAAGATGATTTGCTTTCACTTTTCTATATTTTTGTGGGTTGGGAGTTGCCGATTGTCTTCAATTTTTTTTTTTTTTTTTTYTTTTTTTCTTTTCCTTCCTAGTAAAACGCTTCAGAGAACCAAAGCATGAAAGACGTCCCTGGAGGATATGGTATGTTTCTGCATGCTTTATTCTTAAATTTTTTGTTTCATGCATGTTTTAGAAACTGAAGGAATGATTGTTTGCATATGATGATTTAAAAAAAAAAAAAGTGATGACAAGAAATTGGTGAGAGACAGTGAGGAACAAAAAAAGTTACCAAAATACATGAGTCAACGAAAAAGTTACCTTCTGTGTGTTTCCCTGCTAGTTCGTTCTTACTAAACACTTCCAGGAATCTCTACAAAGATGTGCGTTTAGACATAAAGCAGAAAGTTGTGCTTCCTCCTGAAGACAGAAACTTACAGTTGCCCTACGATGCATTTGAACATCTACAAACTTACATAAGCTTACAAGAAGCTCTCAGCTGGGCTTAAACAAAATTCCATGTTCTGTTGCTATCCTACTATGTGTAAGATAGAAAACAGTATGGTAAAAGATATAAATATGTAAGCCATAAAAGAATAAAGGTATAAAAAGTATATTTGTTTTTATTACTTTTTAAAAGTTGTTGGATTGTAGCAATGCCAACAAAACCTTTACTAGTTTTGAGACTGCTGTAAATGTTAAGCTGTCATTCCAGTTGTTGAAGACTTCAGTGGTTTAAATTCATCTCATACAATGCTGCTTTTCATAACTAATCCTGACCTTTATTTTATTGAAAAAATAAATACAAAATCTTTGTGTACTACAGTCTACCGCAGCCTGAAATTCTGAGTAGTGTGGTGATAGCCTTTAATTTTTAAGCGAAGAATCTTGTTCTGGGACTTGAGTATTGTTGTTTATAGTCTGGTGTAGTGATTAGATAAGTAACTCGCTGGCTTTCTGCCTCATCTCCAACACTCTGCTTTCTATGTCGTGCAATGAATGCAAGAGAATAAAGTTTAAGACAAAATTGTCAGGGAGGGGAGATGAATTCAGGCACAAAATGTTGTTTGGGGTGTTTGGATCTTTTTAGATATGGAAACAACAGGCAAAATGGGTGTTGGTCTGTGTAAAGACCACAGAATACTTTTGACACAATTCCTATATTTAACATTTAATAAAACATCCATTGGAGGTTTTGTTTTTGTGCAAAGGATGATGATAAAAGAATGGTAAGGGGTGGAGTCAATACTGAATCAGTACCTAAGTGGTTTTTTTATATTTTCCCTGTAAGTAGTAAACTATTTTCTCTCTAACTCTGTCATCTGCTTTGGAGATAATGCTTTCAGGTTTGTCATTCTTTTGCAGTGTGGTCTAAGCTGTTGTACTTTAGATATAACTCAGTGAGACCACTTCATGCTTTCGGGTGGATGGCAAAATATGTTGGCTTTTTAGCAAAATACTGTAGATAAAGGAATCGTTAGCCAGCAATTAAATTGTTCACCAACAACCACATGATGAGGATTTTATTTTTGTCTGTGCCATAAACTTGCTAAAAATGCGTAAACATAAAAGGACTGAAATATCTAGCGAGGCTGGGATACTTATTATTTGCAGGAGGTTATTAAAGACTTAGCTAGGTTTAGTGAGGATTAGCTCTTGGATAATGCATATGATACCACGAGGATATCCCTAGACTTTACATTTACAGTGGTAAGGTTTCAAGTTAGTATGATTTGGTTTATTGTTAGCAATATTCAAGAAAAAAAAAAAGGGGCCGAATTTAAAATGGAACATTGTTAAATAAGCTAAATACCATGACACTATCATTCTGGTGTTCTCATTTGAAGAAAAAATGAATAATGGAGGTGGAATTTTAATTAAAATAAATTTGCGATGTCCGACTGTGGTGTAAACATTTTTGTGTGTCTTAAACTGTTTTTACTCTATACAGGTTTTTAGATACTTCCAAGCAAGCCATAGGGATGTTGTTTATCCACTTTGCAAATGTCTATTTATCAGACCTTACAGAAGAAGACCCTTGTTCACTGTGAGTGTTTAATTTCATAATAATTTGTCTTCATGGAAGTTCTGCAGTTGAGTTCGATGGCGTACATGGACGATAATGCAAGATATAGCTGAGAAACAATTTTCATGGTAAAAATCAATCACTTTCAAAAACCTGTGGTTTAAGCTTAGTTAATCAAGGATCAGAGTTCTGCTCTTTTAGTTCATGGCTGGCAGGACCTGGGAAAGCTTTTTCTGGGCTGTATATAGATATTTTAGACCAAGGGTAAACTCTTACTACTTCTCCCTCTCCAGTTAATGGTTGAGGACTTAGGATGTACATTGTAATATGAGGCTGTTTACTGAAGGAGGTACTAGGGACCAAAGGAAATGAATATAAAGTGGTGTACATTGACCTCCAACTGCACTGTTCACTGCAGCAAGGCTTTAATATAAAGTCAGGCTGCTTTCAGGGATATTTAGCAAAAATCATTCATGCTTGTATTTTCTTCTAAAACCTACATTAGCTACTGCAGTATTATTTTCATTTTGTTAAAAGCAGGAAATCTTGCTCGGTACCCAGGCAGTTAGTACAAAAATTAATTTTGCAATGTCACGCTTGGAGCAGTGTGACTAAGTAGATAAGCATTTCACCGTAGTATATTAAACCTGAAGATTTTATGACTAAGACCCTGTCAGGCTCTTTACAGGAGCTCCTGAAGCAAATGGTAATTGTTTGGGTTTGTTCTTGATAGAGCTCCTGCTCAAAGAAGCTTACACATTGCTGGTAATAGAAGCTGTGAAATTACTTTTAAATGCTTAGTAATTTGCCCTTTAAAACCAATCCAGTTCCTTCAATGGCATCTGCTCACTGTTGTCCTTTGGTAAACAAAGGAGCTACACAGCTCAAGGAATATGCTTGTGTTGCTTCACAAGCCTGTTCTATTTCCCTTATTCCTCCTCGGTTTCTTTTGTGTTCCTACATGCTATAAATGTGCGACTAAAATACTGCTTTTCTCTTCCCACCACAAAACATTTTGGTAGGGAAAATGCATTTATTTTAACACACTAACTGTAAAGTTTAAGTTATAATTATGACAGTTTCAGTAATACCAGGCGTCATTGTGGGATTTTCCTTGCTTACTGATTTAAGAGTTTCCTGATAGATTTAAAAACTGGCCGGTGCAAATTGCTTTCATTCCATTTTTATATATTAAAGTATATATTCAAGTAAGCTAACCAAAGCATGTCTAAAGTTGTCAGTGTTGAAAGCTAAAGCTCAATAGTTTATTACAATACTTTAAAATTAAAAATAACTTTGTGCTGTGTACTGTTTTCAAAACAAAAGGTTTGCTAACGTGTGCATTCTCTTCTCCATGTTTTAATATAGCCTACATAACTTTATTTTCAAATACCACTTTTCATGTAAGTGTGACGTGACACAAAACGAGTGAGAGGGTGAGGTAGAGAACTGTCATTCACTGTTCCCAGGATAACAAAAATTACAATGTGGAGCTGTATAATTTCTCAGACAAGGGTGCAGGTCCTCCTTGTTAGCACGAAAAATATCATGTTGTATCAACCAAAGCCACTTGTCCTTTCTTGGGAAAAATACACCTTTAGTGTACAAGTGGGTCAAAATTAGTGAGTAAAAGCAACATTTCTGTCTGTGACTTCAAATAATAATAATTTTACTCAGCAAATTCAAACATGGATAGCTTTCTGTTCTTTCCTGTTTCGTAGTTTGTGGGTTATTTTCAGAACAAAACCAGAAAATGTAGTTTCAGAAAACACTGTGGTTCAAAGCTTGGAAAGAACTACAATTGGAAGTTGCCATTAATTAACTCTATCCCAGCCAAAACCAGGACAGGAATGTAGTGCTGTAATTCAGGCAGGTTGTGATAATATCAAAGCTGATAAAACATCTGTTAAAACACCTCAACAGATGGGTGGTTGAAGAACTTTAAGTAGAAAAGGCAAACAGCGCTCTTCTGTAGCGCAGGGCGCTCAGCTGGCTGTATGCGGTACAGCGGGAAGTTTGTATGAACCCCAGCCTTCTACTCGCTGAACTCTCAGCCAAATGCGTTTATCTGATAGTGGCAGCAACTTGTTCTGTTGTTTGTGCCGGTGCACCGCTTACCTGTGAGCAGGGTTAAAGCAGTGCCTCACAGAATGAGCATGTTGCCTACATGGAGCGAGCCTGAAGGGCTTGGGAATATCAGGCATGCTTGGCCTGCGCCGTGAGCCGTAATTTGGTGTGAAATAGGTGTTGGCACATCTCTTCTCCCTGCTCCTGATGGCTGCCTTCCTGCTACAGCCTTACAGCAGCCCCTTGTGGCCTTAAAATGACTTGTGTAGGCTTGTAATGGCTGAGTTTCCTCTGCCAAATACTAAACCTTGATTTTAATGTTTGTCTAATACGAAGTTCATTAAAACTCTGATTTGACACACAACTACTAGAAAATAACTATTTTTTAGAAAGTTTATGGGTAAGTCTTGGCTGAAGCAAGGCACGTCCGCTTCATTTTTATTTTTGAGTTGCTCTTGAATGGGATTTTGAGGGTCAGAACAGCTCCTCCTTTACTGTTTTGAATGCATGTATTCTTTCTTTGCTTTGCACTTTCTGACACGATTTTGTCCAGATGGATTTGTCTCCACAGCCAGCGAAAGCCCACAGGCTTCTGATTTGCTATTTTTATCCCTGCAGATAAGTTCCTATAGACTCTAGAGTTTACCTTAAGTATTTGGAATTACCAAATAAGAACCTCAGTAACAGGGATTTACTATGTGTCTTATAGCTGGCTCTTTCTCAGCTGCTGTTTTGTTCAGCTAAAATCGGTGATAGTAAATAAACCAAACTGACTTTAAAAATGCTCTGAATTTCAGCTGCATCATTTAATGAACCTAAGAATTAATTTGAAACCCATAGTAATCTCTAGTTTCTTGAAGCATAAGTAAGATCCCAGAAGCTCTTCTTTAAACAATAAAATTAGTAGTGCAGCAGTTGTGTGTCCATTGAGGGGTAGTTTGGTTTTTTTCCTGGGATGGCTTGTTCCTGATTATTTCAAATATTTATTGGACAAGAACTGAAGTGCAAGAAAGTAAATCGCTTTTCTTCCTAACACTCAGTAAGTTGAAATTTGGCCTAGATAGTGACTGTACTCTCTAGGCATGGTATTCCACTGCTCATTGCCCCTTATTGAGGCTAGGAGGGGGCTCCCTTGAGCAAGAAAAACCGTCTGGTTGTGGTGTCTTTCCCTCTCGGGATGGAAGTGTTTTGGATTGGGTTTTTTAGCTTCAAATTCCTTGAGATGTCTTTAAGGTAACTTCTCTTTTTATTCCTTTTCCTTTTATTCCTTTGGTTTTATCCAAATACAGGTTTTCCATGCAGAATGAACTGAGCAACGGTGAAAAGGAAATCTGGTTTTAATTTAATTTAAAGGGGTAAAATGACTATTGGAGTCTATATGGAGTATGCACATGCATGCACCAGAGTTCATGAAAATAGAAGTTGGAGCTTAGCTTTAAGGACAGAAACAACTTCTAAAACTATTTAAATTCTAGGCTAACTATGTAATTACAGAAGTGGGTAAATGATTATTCTCAATACTCTGGCTTCTCAACATATATACAGATTTTTTTATCAATTGTGGTGTTAAAATACACTGAACTTGTAGAAAATGGACCCGTGCTCCTTGTTTTCTTTTACATTTTGTCTTTCAGGTACCTTATCAACTTCTTGTTAGATGCCACATTAGGAATGCTGTTAATCTACATTGGTATACGTGCAGTCAGCAGCATTGTGGAATGGCAGCAGTGGGAGTCCCTTCGCTTTGGTGAATATGGTAAATGTTTCTGTTCTTGCACTGAAATGATTTTCAGGATGGAATCCCAGAATATTTCAGCTAGTGGTTAACGCATCTTAAAATCATTATACAATGATTATAGTGGTCATTTTAATATTTCACTTGTCACAAGGGTTCTTTTAAGTTCTGTATCTTGGCATACACCTTCTGTGTTGGAAAGCTCAACAAGTCCCTAAGCATGTAGTGAGTTTGGAACAACTGCTTGAATATTTATTTTTTTAGGAGTGATTGAACAAATTGCGATATTGGCTAATCATAAGGAAAAAATAACAGCATGATAAATTTACTCTGAAACACTTTTAAATAAATGATAGCTGGAAGGTCATTTCCTGTTAAAGCTTTCAGTGAACCACATGCCGTTGTCTGAAGATACGGGCTAAGAGTTCTGCCAGCCCTCTTTGAAGTAAACAACCACATACCTTCAGTGAAGAGAATGGCAAGATGGCCTGGGCTTGTCCTCAAGGAATGATCACTCAAACTCCTGCATGTAGGGCTTGTATCATTGATGAAAAATGCATATGTCTTTCGTACAGGCTGAGGGATAGACTAGTGAAATCTCTTTCACGTGAAGTTGTGGGTTTTGTCTTCCATTACGTTAGCCACAGAAGTCCACTGATCTGCAGAAATTGTGGATTTGCAGATGCAGTTGAGTATCATACATACTCAACATCAACATTTAATTCTGTTCAACTTGTTACTTTCAGATTGCTTAGTCTGGCTGGCTGGCAATGGAAGTTCTGCATAGATGCGAAAAATTACATTTGAAGCTCCTTGAGATAGGAATGGTGGGAGAGGTTGCCTTATAAGAGAACTATGGCTCTTCATCAGAGAGAAAAACAAACAAACAAAAAAAACTATGGTTTGGGAAAAAAAAAAGTTAAAATAATGTTTGCCTAACAAAGTAAAAGCTTTCATAGCAGTTTCATAATTAACATTGCTAGGTTTTCTGGTTTTGTAGGTTTCTTCGTTTTTAATGATCCTAAGTGGCTGACAGAATTAAGGATAAATAAATAAAGGCCTTGCCAAGTTGAAGTACTTTAAAAGCTTGGGAAGTTTACAATTAAATCAAATAGCATTAATTGCTATTTGCTTTAATGTCAGAGGTTTAAAATAGAAATGATACAAGCATCTATCTTAGGAGAAATAACTGCCTGTACCATTAGGGCATTTTTTGTTAGATTTATGTAGATTTAATGTGTATCTTTTAGGGTATAGTTTATGACCATTTAAGCTGTTTAAATCAGCACTGCCACAACCCTGTTTATCTGCTTTTTTCCCCACATGCCACAGTCCAATTTTTCCACTCTTTTCCTTGGACTGGTGCACATCTGACTTCAGGGAACTGATTCAGAGAGCTAAACCATCAGAAAATTCACCATATGTAGAAAAGTAAATAGTTCTTCCAGATCAGTCCCCAGACTTGGGTCTCTAAGGGATTAGGTAAGCACCAATGCCCAGGGGAGGGAAGAGGGCAAGGAAAGAGCGGAGACATTGCTGAGCTACGCCTTCTGACTGAGCTTTGAGACTTACTGCCCGAAGTCCCTTTTTCTGATTGTTGTTTTGGCTTGAAGCCATTTAAAGATGTTTGAACAGCTTTCAGCCCATATAAAATTGGCTTTCCGCTCAGAGCAAAAGACTTGGTGTATCTGTTACAATTATAGACAGGAACTTGTAAACATGTCAAATACTAGATTTTAGTTCTTCCTAATAGCATTCTGTTTTTTCTTGTGTAATCTGTTCTCCTCTCTCATTTTAATGTCCTTTTAACAATAGGCAGTCTGCGTGGATGGGAAGTATATTCACTCTCCTGAAATTTGTCTCTATCTCTTGTTGACTTCCAGAATGAACCTGGTTTTGGTTTAGTTGGTTATGAGGCATCCGTAAGCTCTTAAAACCAACAAATGAACTTGTTACTTGTGTGCTGCTGTGGAGGTGGTCTGCGACTGATCCATTATTGTCATTTTGAGATAGGAGACCTGAAATGCCTGAACTTGTTTACCAAATATTTCTTCTGTGTGTGTGTATAAGCAATGTATGAAATTATATAATTCCTCTTTACTTAGTTGTTCTTTCCAATATCAGATCATTTTTTTTAGTGACTAACTTTCTGTATCTTCATTAATGTGCTGTCTTGACCTTAGTGTGTTGGTTTTTTTAATCAAGCTATCGTAAGGACTGTTAAAAAGCATATTGTAAATCTGTGTTTCCATTAATCATGTGGAAGAGGCTTCTGGTATAAAGAGAACTAGATAGCAGATGGGAAGTTATTAGTAATGGCTGTGCAGTAAGGTTAGACCCTATGTAAGAAATCTGTCTAAAAAGGACAAGTTGCATTGGATTGTTTGCTGCCCTCTTCTGTTAAGTACTACCATTGTTTCTGAAGTTAAACCCCTCATATTACCATTTTATTTAACATTTTTCACTTTGGCCCCAAGAAAACTCTTGTCTTATTTTTCATAAAATTCTTTAAAATAATTAAATTAAGTAGGCTGGAAGAGGGGACTAAAACGCAGTCCTGTGGGGTCACAAGTGTGTTTAGACTTAGTATTTTGAAGAAAATATGGATGTTTAGTATACATGGGTGCTGAGGCGTCTGCTCATTGAAACGTATCAGAGACTTTCGGCATTTTATCTGTAGTAGTAAAGTCAAGTCCTCAGCTTGGAGATCAGTGTGATTTCAGTTTGTTTGCAGGTGTGGGAAAACAAACAAGAGCCCCCCCCCAAAAATCAAGTCTCTTCTTGTGATTGAGTGATGATGTTTGTGCTTCTGGAGCCTAAATAATCATTTGTCTCAAGTTAATTCTCACTGTGAGCTCATTTCCCTTCTTAGCTCTGTTACTTAATCCCTGGTGATTCACTACTTGAAGCTGGCACAAAAATAGCAGTGTCCTGCTGGTTGTAAAAGCCTCTTCTTTATATGGAGGATAGTTTTTAAGAATAAGAAGTGCCTCAAGGAAAGAATGGCTACCAAAATATCAGCATTCATAAATGGTTGCTATTTGTACAGCAAAGCAGCACTGCACGCTGATTTACGAACAAAGTAGCATGACGCTCCCCAAGGGCTTTTTTATGTCAGAATTTTTAAGTTTATTAGATTTGTCTTCATATTTCCAGTTTTGTATTTTCAGATTCATTACCTCACAGCTGGATTTTAATAGAAGTGCAGAACCAGTTAATATATTTGAGTATGTGAAGAGGAGAAAAGCAGTCATGATCTGTACTGAAAAGAATGTTCCCTGCGTTCTCCTTCCCTTCTTGTCTTAGGCTACTTTAGCTGCTGCGAGTAGAAAACAGGTGACTAAATCCCTCCTGGTGACAATTGACTCTATTGGCAACTAAATCGTGCTGTAGTCTCTTTGCTTGTCTTTGCTTCTCAGATGGCAAAGCTTAGACATTGTATTTGATGCATCTTTTCCCTCTAGCTCTTTGTTTGCAACTTGCAGAGCAACTTACTTATAGCCATATAGGGTAGCTAGCACTTTAAAACTTTTTAAAATTTATTTTGGAGTAGCTCTGTGAGTTGGCATTTTCTTAAGAAAATTTCTCAGGATTTGAAGAACAGAGAGAATTACAGGATAGAGGAATCACAGGTATTTTGTTCAAGAGCTGTCTATAAACGTGCTTCTACAAAGTGGCTGATGAAAGTAGCATGCACTAGCATAGACTAGTTTTTCATTGCCCAGCATTTTCAAAAAATGCTGCTACAGTTGTCACTGCTGAGGATTCATCATTTTTCCGTTTCAGTCTTAATGCGCTTTCTTGCAGTAACAAGATTCCTACTGATCTGCTAGTTTATTCTAGATATGTAATTTTTACATGACAGGTATAAAATCGGAATTCAAGAGAGACTGTCAGAGACTTTAGAAATGAAATTAGAGCTTTATGGCTTCAACATTAACTTTAAAGTTCTAATTTGAGTTTGCGTACTGAATCTTTGAACATACAAATGTCCCAAATGTTCTTGGGAACGCCTCCTGGATGTGGTGATGTTGTTAACTTCTACTTTTTCCCTTGAATTGCATAGTTTATAAAATGGTAGAAAAAATTTGGTTGGAAAGGATCTCCAGAGGTGATATAATCCAACGTCTCGCTCAAAGCAGGGTTAACTTCAAAGCTAAAGCGGGTTGTTCAGGGTGTGGTCCAGAGCAGTTTTTAATTTATCCACGGTTTGAGATTTAAGAACCGCTCTGAACAATCTACTCCAGTGCTTAACCACTCTCATTGTGAAAGCTTTTTTCCTTTACGCCAGAACTGTATGTCCACCCATCCAGTCTATATCTCCCCAACTTTTCTACAAGGATGCTATTGGGAGACTGTCAAAAGACTTGGTAAAGTCAAAGTAGACAGCATTCCTGTTCTCCCTGCTTGTAATTAGAGCTGAGAGATAATTTTGTAGATGCAGTAGGGCATACAAAAATCCTCAAGTAGAATTTAATATACACAACTTCTAATTTCAGTCATGTACCCAAAAAAAAAAAAACCCAAAACAAAACCAGCACCCCCCTCCCCGCAAAAACATCATGGAACAAAACGTTCATTGGTGATAATGCACAACACTCTTAATACAAAGTTTCACAATTTTTGGACATACAAAATCTCATGTGACAGAGTTGGAATAGATGCAAAATTGCTATAGCTGTCTTTGCTTTTAGGAATTAAATACAGATTGGAAAAGAGCTTAGAATAAACTGGTAAAGTTTCAATGGTAAGTCTGTAGCTAAAGCTAGATTATTTTTTTCCATATTTGCTAGTTAATGAAGAAAACTAGAGAATGCTAATAAAAATGTGGAGTATAGAAATTAATTGCTGAAATTTAATTCTCAAATTTAATTCAGGCCTTGTATCTTCAGAAGAATCATGGTTGCTCAACTTTGCATTACTGGTGTTTCCCCTTTCAAATTTTCGAACTATTTTTTTACAACAGAAGCCATAAACTGCAGTATATAATTGTAAAACTTGAGCATTTTAACCATTTTCCTCTTGAACTATTGAGTGTTGATCACTAGCTCTTACTGTAAAACTTGTTTAGGAAGTTTTCTTTGTTTTGGACTCCAGTCTAATTTATCAATTTCTCTTCGTAGCATTTAAGCAGCAAACAGTAAGTGTCAAGACTATTACCAACTATTAATACTGAAAGCCTTTCAGAAATGTTCCAGAAAAGGAAGTAGCAACTATCCATTATGCATTACAAATACATAAAGGCATCTGAATTTCCATCGCCCATTATTCATCCCCAGGCTAAAAGTTTTAAGCTGCCTTTGAAGATGTTGCAGAAGACTATTGTGAAGACTAAAGAGCTAACACCCCCCTCCAGAGCTTCTTTTGGGTTTCCGGTGAAGTGCTGCTTTAAGCTCACCTGCAAAGCTTGTTAGGCATACCAGTCCTCTTTTTCCTTTTTTTTTTTTTTTTTTTTTTTTTTTTTTTTTTTTTTTCTCCTTGCTTTCGTAGACCATAATAGTCTACATAAGTTTTCGTGTTCAAATATTTGTGGTCTTCGTTCTGTTCTGGCAGATAACTTAATGCACTCAGGTTTTCACTCTGCCACAATGGGGTGCAGCAGGATTTCAAACCCTTTCAGTTTGAAAGTAAAATGCGATCATAATTTTTTTGTTCAGTTACATTTTTCATAGCAGCTCTTGCACCTGTTGCTTCAATTATGATTGGTTAGTTATGGTAACTAACTTTGTAAAGAGGAAAAACATGTTTAAGGTGGCCTGAGGAGAATGGCAGAAATCATGACGTTTCTACTTAGACTGAAGGGAAAGATGTCCTTCCCCAGCTATGTTTCCCTTAAGTTTTCCCTTTTAAGAAACTTCATACTTCATGATAGAGGGTCAAAAATAACAATTTGATGAGAAACAAATGTAATGCAACTATATCTGTCTTGCTTTCATCAAATTATGTAAAACGGTGAGTGTATAACCAGGTACTGCTGAATCGGATAAAGTTCTGTTATATTCAGTCTCTAACTGATACTTTTTGAAAGTTGGGGTGAGGCTGAGGGAGGGGAAGGAGCAGCACTAAGGAAATTGGAGAAGGCACTTTAAGAGGATATAGCTGCCCCGCCTCTTCTCCTACTGCTTTTCTAAAGTGTTTACTGTGAAGTAAAATCAACCCTATGTATATATTGAACCTTTCTTCTTTCTTGCAGGTGACCCAGTGCAGTGCAGTGCTTGGGTGGGCCAATGTGCTCTGTACATAATGATTATGACATTTGAGAAAACCATCATCATTATAGTGCTTCTTATACCTCAGTGGAAAGAGGTTTGTATTTTTACAGTATTTTACAGACAAATGAATTTCAGGTGGAAGCTGTAAAGCAATAGACTTCTAATAGTGTTTATTGGTTTGGCTCAAGCATCGTAACTGTCTACACAATGCTGTTTAGCTCTGTGGTAGTGATATGTTCTTTTAGCTTGATTAGGATACTGCTAATTAGGCTTTCTGGCATCCATTGCCAGGAATATCCTATCATATTTTGAAGGGTTTTTTTTATATAATGCAATATATAAAATTTTATTCTATCTCCTTGTCTGAGTGCTCTTGAAGCTACTAAGAGGTTCTTCCTTTTCTTAATTCTTTAACCCTTACTTAAAGCTATTTTATATTGCTTCTTGTAGTATTTTCAAGAATTTTCTTTGCCTGACCTTGTTGATAGATCTAAACTGTAGAATCTTAGTAATTTGCAATGGATTAGTGAAGCCATTGCTGATGACTGGATAAATACTTATTTTGATAGAATCTGTGCAACATAATATAATATTCAAAGTGATGGTGCATGGTGTTATAGCCCATTAAAACCAGTTAGTCCCCAGTTTCATGCTCTGGTCTACTTTGGGAACTCTGTCTTCTCCTTACTGTGTATTTTGTGAAATGCTGGTCTGTTTAAATTTCCTAAAAGTGGAACTTAAAACTGGGGAGCATGGAGCTCTAAAATGTTCTAGATGATTCTAACACAGCTCTTCAGACTTCCATAAACAAAAATGACAGAGAGAAGTTTCTTGCCAGCCCCGATTACTTATCTGTGGTAATTTATGAGCTGTCCTAAGTACTTTCCTTTTCTACAAAGCTGTCCTTTTTTGGTTCATATGAATTATTTCTGTAGTGCTAGCTAGTACATGAACAATTGCACTTACTAATCCAGTTATGTGCACATGCTGCCATGATCTGAACTGAATCCTTTTATTTTCACAGGTAGCTTTATTGAATCCTATAGAGAACCCCCAGTTGGAGCTGGCTATCGTCATGCTGATAGTTCCCTTCTTTGTTAATGTTAGTACAACTTGCACGCTTCTGTGAGATGTTTACTTGGATATCTTTCTGCCATGTGTTAATTAATTAATGTTAGTCCTTAAAGCACAGTGTACCTTGGTGCTTAAGTTAATTTTTAAAGAGGAAGGGTGTTAAAGAATGGATAAAATGTCTGGATATGTAGATCTTACAAAGCTGAAATCCATATTGAGCTAAGTAACCAGGCTCAGGAGAGGTGCAGAAATGCCTCATAGACCTCTTTTGGCTGATGACTTCAGTAGAGTGAACGTAATACTGAAATACTGACATCGAGATTACAAAATTACAATGAAATTTGCTTTAGGAAACAGCTGGTCTAAGGATAGCTGTACTGTGAAGTATCCTGTGTCTGACCACAGCTAATAGTGGCTGGCCTATGATGGAGCAGAGGAAGAGGGCAGGTGCACAATCATCCTTCCCAAAGTATACTCTTCCAGTAATCTGGGATTTAGGGACTAGACCCAGAGATGGTGGGTGTCCTTGCATTTAATAACTGCTGGTGATTTTTTTTTTTTTTCTCCTTTCATTAATTTGTTCGAGCATGGATTTTATCCTTTGAGGAGACGAAAGTCTGTTGCACTAAGATGTCTGCCTAAACCGTTCACATTTCTACATGAAGAGTTAATATATGATCACTCTGAATAGCAGCTACTTTTCTTATTTTCTTCTCTTCTACAAAGGAATAAAGTAGCTATGTTCTAGAGCATTCATGCAATGTGTAATAAGCCGTGTGACTCTGTGCCTATACAAGATTTTACCTGTTTGGCCAATTCAGAATTATTGTCAAGTTTTCCTAATTCTGTCCAAATACTGACCGAATGAACGTTTGCTACTCTGAGGAAAACTGAATTGTCACTTCCCCCTTCTCTTTAACAGGCATTAATGTTCTGGGTAGTAGATAATTTTCTTATGAAGAAAGGGAAGACAAAAGCTAAACTTGAAGAAAAGGAAGCAGGGCAAGATTCAAGAAATGGAAGTAAAGTCCGATACAGGAGAGCGGCATCACATGAAGAGTCAGAGTCAGAAGTATGTAGAGTTACTTATTGCAATTAACACAATATCAGTCCGGTTCATCGCTGATGCCATTGATTTAATTGTAACACTGTCAGCTTAGTTTTGATTTTCTTTGCATGTGCCTCTAACAGTAGTTCCTAGCATTTGCAGTTGAAAACCAGTTAAGAAAAATGGCATTGTTGCACCACTCATGGTAGTTAATTTCCTTCCAGATGGGCAGGAAGACATAATAATATATTTAAATATCACAGGTGAACTGTTTTACAAATGCTTCTAAAAAAACCCACACAGAATACAAAACTAATAGACAATTCTAATTCAAAGAGAGGTTAATAGCTTAAAGTGAGAGGAAGCTGGTGGAGGCAACTGGCCTGGTTTTGGAGAAGTATTTACATCCTTGCCTTAGCATAATTTTATTCTAAATTATATTAAGTGGGCAGTTTTCAGTTCACCTGAAGGATGGGTGGTATCTTTGAAGGTAAGTTGTTTTAGCTTTAGTTGTTCAATGTAACTTTTTTCTGCATTATAGACGGTACTATTTATATGGGGTTTTCTTTAATAAAATGACTGCCATATTACCAGTGTGGATAGAGAGCTCATATATTCTCTCTCATTTTAACAGCAAGCTGCCCCCACTGTTCTGGAGGTGCTGGAATCACTTCTTTGGGTTTAGAGTCAGTGACTGTAGTAGAGATTAATACACATGCATCCGTCTTCAAAATTTACTGGAGGTTCCAGATAGGATGTGTGATGTTGTTTGATAGTACTGGCAGTAAATCCAAATTACGTTCTGTGAGCTCTTTCTTGAGCAAATAATAAGGTGCTTTGCAAGTGTAAAAAAAGTAAAAGGTTAGAAGTAGAATGAAGAAAGAGTGTGACTTTGATCCATGTTACTCAGAAACCATAATTTGTTTTCAGATCCTTATTTCAGCAGATGATGAGATGGAGGAATCAGACGCTGAAGAGGACCTGCGTAGACTGACCAACTTAAAGCCCGTTAAGAAAAAGAAGCATCGTTTTGGTCTGCCTGTATGACACATTCCCTGACCTGTGTATTTGCAGGTTTCGTGGCAAAAACTTCAGTCAGTGGGTTTTAATGTTGCAATTGCATCTCCCTTTTTCATACAAACTGACTTAAAAGCAAGGTCTACCAACAGAATGCAAACAGTTGGAAGACTTCCAGTTCAGTTGCACTACAGACACACTGACCAATTATGCAAGAATGTCTTTTCATCATGTGTGAAAAACACAGTGTTAAGGACTAGTCGCTAAGGGAATTTGTATCTGACACTTCAGAGAAGATCACAGAAAACAGATACAGCAATCTTTCACTTATGGTTACTGGTGATACAGTTTAAGATGTTCTCAAAAAGGCATCAGAATCAACTAAGTTAAAGGAGTGTGTTTTATTACTAAAACTGGCTTTTGCAGCATAATTCCTAGAGCAGAATAGTTTATGGTTACAAGCTGTAACTTAACGTTATTTTTTTAAGTACAAATGTTTACTTGCTACCGGGTACCTATGGAACTAATAGGTGGAACAAAGATTTTTTTTTTTTCCAAGTCTCCTCGAATATATTTGACTATTTTATATTTAAGTTATATTTTCATACAGTTGTATTTAAAGATTCTCTTTGTCAGAGAAAAGGGTGCAGTTCCCTTTTTTTGTGCAGAACAGGTCAAAAGATTTGTAGTGAAAATCTTATTTATCCTTGTGTCCTGGTTTAAGACAAAGGGATTGCAAAGGGAAGAGCTCTCTGTCACTGCTAAAGTCACCAAATATCACTAAAAATGCAGTCCTAAGTGTGCTTTTGACCACATAATTTGAAAATACCTTTTTTAATAGGAGGTGGTGTTTGCATATTTGACAAACGTGCACTTTAGTGTATAACAGAAATCTGTTGTGATAGGTTATTTGTGAAATGAATATCTATGGATGACTCTAATTATTTCTGTTTCTGCAAGTCTCTTGCGCATACCTTTCAAATGACCCAAAAGAGATGGAACATTTCTTATACTGTTCCTTATATAGGGCCTGCAGTACAGGACCGTGATCTGATTGAAGCAGTCGTGCTGCAATATTGCAAATAATTCTGTCCCTTGTTTTTTGTTGGAAAAGCAATCTTCTATTTAATGTGCTTTAAAAAGAAAAGATTTCTCCTGTTTTAATTTGCATAAAGTCTGGTTATCCTTTAGTAAAAAAAAAAAAAAAA
>JAYKAV010002986.1:577844-619779 GCA_035582835.1 Phoebastria nigripes
AAAAAACCAACAAAAAAACAACCAAGAGGTATAATACAGTTGTTGTTACTACAGAATTTTTGTGATTTTTCAGTGTCTTGTCTTCTGATAACTGACAACACGTGCTGATCTGAAACCTAGCAGACATGTTTTCAGTGACATCCTTTTGCTTTGCATATTTTCTAAATGATTGTTTCCGACAGCTTTCCTTGCTTAGTTAAACCTTGTGCAGGACAAGGCGATGTGTCAAAGAGGTGACAACAGACCTTAATTGCAAATCTGTTGTAGTATCTGGACATCGGAAACGTTCCAAGCCTTAAACCAAACAGTTTCATTGGAAAACTGCTCAGAACTTTTTAAGATTTTTTACATTTTTCTATAGATTTACTAGGTCTTAATGTGATTTGTTATCCAGACCACTTAAATGGGGTTCTTGGGCCTTAGTAAATACTGAACTGTGCGCTCCCGTACTTATTTTCACTATTCCAGCATTCCTTTTCACTGCTTGGCTGCCAAGGTGAACACAATGTTCTGAGACTTCAGGTACACCTCAGGGTGTCCAGCCGGCTAGAAGGGACATTTTACCAAACCTAACGTTTGCGAGTTTAGTTGAGCCACTGACCTCTGTTACTGTGCACTGAAATGTAATAACTGCAATAAGTTTAAGTACTAGTGTTTCTTTTAGACTAAATCTAGAAACTAATGACAATGGAAGCTTAATTGAGTTATTCTGAAATGGGGGGTGGGGGGATGGGGAAATGTCCCTAATCAGTGTTGCCTCTGTTCTAGGTTTTTTGGGTTTTTTCATTGATTGTGTGACTTGCATCTTCTCTTGACTACTTACCACTGGGCGGGCGCATATCTCAAAAGCACAGTCCTTCAAGGAATCCATTTTCATCAACAGAATAGTCTCATACAGCTCACTTTTCCAAAGGCATTTAAGAGCTAGGACTGGCTCTTGTCACAAATGTCAGCATTTATTTTTCTAGCGTAGGATTTTTTCTATTTCAGATAGTGAAATAAAGCTATTCAACATGTGCTACGTACCACTGCACAGCCATCCCTATCTTTGTCAACCATCAGAGATAACTGAGCAGCGCACACAAATTTAAATGCACGAGCTTTCATTTTATCTTCCTTTTCCCTCCTCTTCTCCAGTTACTTAAATTATCAAAATTATTTCTAGTCTCATGTTTAGTGTGTGATGTGTCAGTATAAAATTATGGCCTTAATCATGTAAAAATATTTGTTTTGAGCAGACCTCAAACTTATTGACCAAGTACAAAACAGTGTAAAGCACTATGGAGCAGTTTCTTGAAGATAGTTATAGCAAAGGTATATAAATGCCTAATTTTTCATGTCTTAGGTGCTTAAATGTCACTTGGTTTGAGATTTTGATATGCCTAGCAAGATGATTTAGTAAAGCACTATGAGCCAAAGAGACAGAAGTATTTTGAATACCACAGTAGTAACAGGAGGAGCATATCTTCAGAGGGGAAAAAACAGTCTAACTTTCTCTACCAAGATAAAAATTTTATTCACAACCTTAGCCAAATAACAAAAACTGGGGGGTTTTTCTATTCATTCTTTGTTATCATGTGAAAGAGATGGAAAATGTAGAAGTGGTGGTTTTCCTCTTTGCAAGATAAAAACTGGAATTCTTGCAGTAGGTACAAGTAGGACAAGTGCTCTTGTCTGAAGAGCTTGTATGTGTGAGAAGGAAGTATGTGCCTAGTGCTTCACTATGTCTTACTATTGGTTGTATTGGCAGTACAGTCTGAAATAAATTTTTCGTAAAGAGTTGATCCAGTAGTAATATTACAACGTGACGATGTTTGCATTATCCTCAAATTGGCRCTCTAAATTTATGCCTGGTAAACGTACTTCAGGACAACTCATAGGAAAGGTTTAAGTCAGGCTGTGCTTAAAAAAATGTGATTCTTTTTAATGAAAATAAGCTATGTAGTGTATGCCAAAGTAAGAGAAAGGGATTGTAACTTAGAGAAAAGACACAGAAGTATTGGTGGAGATCAAATTTACCAYGGGCGGTCAACCTAAATGTATTAACTGTTTCTAGTATCCGACCTGTGACACATCTGCATAAACTTAAAACACTGCTGTTGTCTAATAGGTGGTTTTCAAGTTCTGGCTTTAATATGTTCAGGTCCCCTTGTCTTACTTTAGGTAGGTAAATGCTGTATGTTAATGTTGCTAACTAAAATGTACTATAGCTTTTCTTCAGGGAAAACTCAGAAATTGAGTTGCAAATTAGAGCAATGCAAAGTGATCCCCTCCGGCAGGTGTCTGCTCCGATTCCAGCGGTGCCTGGGGAGGGAGGCGTGGGCTCTCGCGCTCTGCTGAGAGCTGAGCGTCACAAGGAATTTCTGCCACTGTGCTTGACTAACCCATGTTTGCAACTTTGCTGTGCTTTTTACAGGAGAAACCCGTAATGAAAGCGAATAAATTCAGCCACATCAACTCAGAGTAGATTCTACAGCATAGGCGTGCAAACTTTTTTAGGTAAAGTTTCCAGTTCAATTACTGAAAATGACTACTATGGTTTTACAAAGTAAAACTGCAGTATCTTTAAAAAAGGGACTCTTTTGTAGGTGTTTTGTCTTGCGTAGGTATCCGTCTCAAACTGAATGTTGGGTTTGTTTGTAAGTAAATTCAGAGTATAGCCTATGTGAGGAAAACCAACAGCTGTATTCTGCTGCCCTCTGTTTGGACCATATTGTTTAATCAGTGGTGTTACCTTAAACTTTTAAGGGTATCTGGTGTAATTACATTGTATAATGGTTTACAATAAAGTTTGACATATTACAGATTTGTACACTTGTTTTATACTTGTTCTGTTTAAAAGTGCACGTGTTCCAATGTTTATAATGTGCTGTTGTGGGAAGCAGGTTTTGCTACTGGAGTTTTAACTTCAGAACTGCAGATCTAATTTTTTGCACTCTCATGTTGGTATTAATTTCAATGTATTCATTTGCAAGTCCCATTTCAGTTGGAGGGACCACTATTCTTAAGTAGCAAATTTTGTTTACGACTGTAAGAATCCTTGCAAGCTCCTTTCAGATCTGTTCCGCGAGGAGGGTTTTTGGCCTCTGCGTGTGCACACATGGAGAATAACCATCTGTATTTTCATATTGAAAAATCAAACCTTCGATGTGCAACCTGAGAAATCCTGAGATTGCAGAACATTGACCTGAGGCCTTCTGGAGTGTAGGATGTTGTTAAAATGCGTCAATCACACAGCTGAATATCACAGCCTTTTCAAGCAAAGCCAGACCTTTTGGTCGTTCGCAACATGAATGTGTAAACTTAAAAATTTCTGAATTTACCTCGAGTGTCCTGCCCCTTGGCAGAGGCATGGCCTAATTCAATAACTTGTTAACCTGTTTTATCTTTTGTTCCCCTTCTGATTTGTTTGCAGCAGGTAGTAGAAATGCAAGCTGAGGGAAGATGTCTGACAATCCTGTTGAGAAGTTTGCTTGTGCAGTGCCTCGTATCACAGAACTCATGTAGTACCTCCTTGGAGACAGAAAAGGGCCACGTGAGGATGTCTAGTTCTAGGACCAAGTAGCCTCTCTGTCCCCTGTCTCCAGAGGGCAACATGCTGGAGATGACCAATGTCTTCCTTGCTTACTCTAATCTCTGCTACTTCCCAAAACCATGCAAAAGGGGAAGGGGGAAGCGGTGCTGATTCTTTTCTGTCTGATGAAGATACCACTCCTACGTGCTGTCTATGTAGTGCAGAGTTGTCTCTTAAGCTCCAGGGAAGCAGCTTCTTTGATTGCCAAAGTGTCTGCAGCAAGCGCTTGGGCTTCCCTTATTATACCCAACAAAATGAGTGTAGCCTAGCTTGGTTTTTTCTGTCTTGTTGGGCAGAAAGATGCCGTCTTAACTCTCCAGGTTCCCTGGAGGTATGGCAAGGTGTCTACCATCAATTTTCCAGAGTGCTGGAGGAGTGAGGACCACCATGTAGGATGAGAGCTGGCTCACTGCGAAGCTGTAACATGACCGTGTGCAGGTGATCAATTTTTTTTTTTTTTTTTTCTTTTAGGCTGCAAATGGCGAGAGGTTGATACCTTTATGCCAGAATAGAGCAGAAATCCTGTTCTTAGTGAGCTGCTGTTGCTGTCACCGCTTCCTATCTTGGTGGGAGCAGTTCAGTGTGTTCTGCTGGGCTCGACCTGCACAGTATTGATCCACTACTACTTCTGTAACTCCTCTATAATGTTTGCCCATTACTTTCATTACTTCCCACCTACTACACACAAGCAGCCCCATACCCACTGCATCCTTAAAGGGAATTCAGAGAATAATCTTCAACCTATCAAGCCCATCAGTCCACTGAGGGATGTTAGCAGTTTCCTGGAGGAGAAGTCAAATCTTCTGTAAGATCTGTGTCTCCTGGAGATCACGGTGGCCAGATGTGTACATTCACTAAATTCTCCATGGTCATCTCCATATTTTAGCTGCAACCGTTCCTCAGCAAAGGAGTTTTCCACACTTCATGTTGCACTGGAAGATAAAGAGGGTTAACTTGCATTTTTAATAGCCACTATTAAATAAATGAGCCTATCTTGTTTCATTGTCATTCATGTCCCATTTAACACATCTCAGGACCTCAACCAGGTGAACAGGAACATTTCTACTCTTAAATGTAAGTAACTGTGGATTTAGGTTGGTTTTTTGCAAGGAAGAATTAGCCCATGATCTATAAGAGGAAATGGTTGTGTTTGTTGTTCAGCCTTGGTTTAGGAAATGTATAATCAAAGAGAACAGAATTGTCCAGGCTATGGGGGATGTCTTAGAAACTTCAGGATATGCTGCCTGCCTCTGAAGTGCCTCATCTCCTRCCCCCGAATGGCATGCAAGCTGAAGGTGTTTTGATTTTGTTTTGTATAATGATTTTGTTTGTATAAATCAAATTGCCGTGAAAGCATAACTGTTGCTTTTGAGTGAGGAGCATGTAGTACCAATGAGATTAAGCAATTTTGAAAGCTGAAGGGGAAAAACAGTTGTGTCTTAAATTCTAAATATTTGCTTTAAACATGCAGAATGTTATTTTCCTGTTGTAATAGATAGTGTCAGAATGGTGACGCTTATAGGGCTGTATAGAAACATCTTAGCAGAGAAGGAGAGGTGGTACTTTGTACAATAGAAAAAAAATTGCTATTTTTCCTGAAGTTGATGTTTTTTCTTCTGCTTTGTTAACCTACTAAAAGGTACCGCTGTCCCGCAGAAACTTCTCCTCTAGTTTACTAAGCTGTGGGATTAAAATAGAAATTCAACATAAGGAATGGCTAAGTACGTAACATCCAAACTGCTGCTGCTTAATCTACAAATAATTCCCCAATAGTCACGTAGAGGAAAGCATCTTCTCAGGCCTGGAAAGAGTTCAACTGAAAGGCAAAATGGGCACCCGGAGGCCTGGGGGATAGTTCACAGCCGACAAATCCCGTAGTCCTGATGGTGTGGTGCTAGTGCTGTGGTACTGATGTAATGTTTCCATAATGAAAAATAACAATTTTATTTTACCTCCTGTGCTTCTCTCTGTAGCCTAAACAAAACAGGTGGAGCTTGAGAAAAGGCCAGGACAGATTTCTATCACTACCACAGTGGATGTTTCTAGTAAAAGATATCTGGAGGTCTGCCACATCTGCCTTTCTCGTATTAACATACCTGGCTGGAGCCTTGGCTCTTTGTAGGTGTTGGGTGCAGTCACAGAAGCTGATTTTTTTGCATGATGCAAAGAATTCATGTAAAAAAAATATAAAAGGGAAACAATCCCCCACCCAACCCTCTCCTGGTAATAAAAATTAGAATTCATCCTTAGAGTTTATTTTTTTTCTATCTAATTAAAAAATTGTTTAGAGAACAAATCTTAAAAGTTCTGGAAAAGGTTTTACTACTGTCAGCAGGTACAGTGGGGAACACTGAATTTATTCATGTCTGATTAGCTATTCCTACACAGATGGCGGGTGAAATGATTGAACTTACTAGTACTGCCCTAAGTAGAAAGTGATTTTACTCTCAGTTGAGCAAGAGCCAGCATCAGAGCAAGCTCAGCAACAGAACTGTAGGGGTAAAACCATATCCTATTTTATTAACTCTCCAAAACACACAAAATGCTCTTCTGTTAAAATCCCTGTGCAAAAGCGATTTAGGGCACAATGTTACACTTCGGATGTTAGGTTTATATAATCTTTAGAGAATGCATATTTTGTTACGCTGGGAAAGATGGACACACACTGTCTTTTTCTTTTCCCCCATCAAGAGAATTCAGAGTCAATTTTGTGTCTGTAACAAAGTTTTGCCTTTTAAAGTTATAAATCAAGCCCCAGTGGACTTCCCGGGAAGTCGTTTTGTAGTGGATGGGGCTTCCCCGCGGTCCCGTGGCCACAGCTGTCTGCTCCCGTCAGTCCCCAACTCCATCCGTCCCCRGGCGCAGTAAATACTGCAAACCCTAGTCATCGCTAAGAATAAACCTTTCAACAACAACAGCCTCTGTCAACCTGAATCCTGCGTTCCGGTTTGGGAAAATGACCCAGCTAATGACTTCATGTTAGATGCTCTATATAAGTCGAGGAAAAAAACAGGCGTTCGCAGAGCGCACAGGCTGGATTTAATCAAAGCCGGGAAACGACCTCAGAAGGGATTACGGTCGAGCGAGCACCGCCGTTATGTCACAGGTACGGGGAGATCTGTGTGAGGCTGGCTCTCGTTGGAGCAGGCTGCCYGACAAATGGGTTACTGTTTTAGATGGTTTGCTTGGAAGAGCTTATTAGCAAGTTACTCTCGTTAACCAGTGAATTTGGCTTTTCTGCTCTATGTGACTTGTTCGATTGTGTTGAAGTATTTAAATGCTCTGTTTATATATTTTAACAAGTAAGTTGTTAGGAGGGATTATTTGATGAAGAAGGAAAGCAGCTGCCCTCTACATGGTTAATTAATTTAGTTTTTAAATTTTCTGTTTTACCATAAATATTTTTATTTCTGTAGGAAGGGAAAAAACATTTCCATTGCTCTGGTTGGGGATGTTTTACAGGAGGAGCGAGTTCTGCTTTTCCAACATACTTCCTCAGACAATGACTTGAAATTTTGGCAGTAGTTTCGAAAGGACGTGGCTATCCTGAAGTGTGCTGCTGTGTAAAGCTTCGTGTATTAACGTGCAGGAAAAGAGAGAGCGTGACTGAAAACTGTAACTGTTAGGATACGATATTTGAGACTGAAATTTTATATTACACGCTTTTATGTTCATTTTGTCACTAACGGTTTGTCTTTACTGTGTTCCCCAATAATCAGTGTTTCGAAGCGATCTTAAAATTAGCTCAGAAATGTTGTTTTTTGCGTAAGTGTTGTGTTTTCAACACAAGCAACGTGTGCCTGGCAGAGTTCTCCCCGGTGTGAGAGTTTTACGTGGTGGGTGGGATGGAGAGTAGGGACACGGGGAGGGTAGGAGAGCACAGTCCTTCAACCACATGGAGTACCTTGGTTTGGCTTATTTTCTTTACTCCAAAGAAAAAGAGACTTAAAAAACCACTCATATGTCTTGTAAACCAACACTTTTTGACTTGTGACAGGAGGAGCCGAAGCGCAGGCTGCGCTGCTGTGCCAGCTGGGGATGGCTCCTGGCAAACCCTGCTTGCACTTGCACTTGCGCTGGGAGCAATGCACAGCGTGCGGCTGCGGCACCGGCAGCTGCTGGTGCTGGTGGGCCCGGGGCTCACCTCGGTGGCTCACAGTAACCTTTCTGTGCAGCGTTTTTGCTTTTTAGCTGGGGGCCAGCTAATCCACAGCAGCTGTCCTGCTGGAAAATCCACCTGTAACCAAAGCATGGGAGGTTTTATTTTAAAATAACTGGGTGAAATTCAACAGTTCTGCTCAGCCTGGCTGTGTCTCGGTGCATCCCAAGTGCCTCCTTTCCTTACCCCATCCCCAAGAAGTCCCTTGTCCCGATGGAAAGAAGCCTCGCAGTTATTGTCTCTTGCCAATAACGGGTGAAGGACCTTAGCAGGTTTTGTATTCCTGTTAACAAAACAAGGGGGTTTTTCCCTTTCTGTGTTGGAGCCAGTACAGGTCTGTACTGGTTGCCTGTGGACCGTGCCATGGGCATGGGGGACCGTTCCCATCACATGCCAGTTTTCATCGCAGGTGGACAAATGAAACCCTGGCTGTGGGGATGTTTGGTTAACGAGCCAACCGAACAAAAGCTGTTGCGAATTTTGAAGGGTTTGCTACCACCCTTTCCCCTTGCTTGCTTTGGCTACTCGTAGAGTGCTTTCCCCAGAGGTCTTGTGAATGTTTTGTTTCCCACAACACATGCGAATGGGATTGACAGCAAGCTATTCTGAGCGTTCCCGGGAATTTACAGCCCGCACTAAACATGCCGAAGGCTCCAGTGCAGCCAGCCTGTCCCTGCCCAGAGCCAGGCATGCAACACGCTGTCTCTGCAAGCTCCCTGGGATTTGCTGCTCCAGCCATTCGCAGGCCTTGAGGGATTTGTTTCCCTCCACAACTGTTTTTAGCTTTACAGGCAGTGGCCTGGAAACGTACAAGTGGGCTCCACTGCTGCCAAAACCCAAATACTAGAAGCCCTACGTACGTAGCAATGGTCAGAGAAGTTTCTTGTTGATGGTTCAGTGTGCAAATCTGTTAAAGTTGGAGTGTGTGGGTCTTTTTTATTCTTTTTAATCGCATCTCCTGTGCCCCTGCACCCTGCTGCTGGGTCTGCCTGGTGGGACCTTGGCAATCGGTCCTTGAAATAGTAAACTGCAGAGGGAATGTTAATGGTGCAGACTGCTGCTGATTGACGTTGTGTCTGACTTTTGAAGTGCTGATTTAAAGGTAGGGATAGGCTGATATGATCCCATGTTATCCTGATTTTCTTCTAGCAAGACAAACTGTAAACAGATTAGTACTTGGACGTTCCAGTGCACYGCCTGATGATGCATCTGTTTCTGTATTAGATTTCCTTCTCCTTCTTTGGGTTCCGAGTCCAGTGTTTCAGGTGTGTTCAGTACACGCTTGTGGACAACCCTGTTGAGTGCTCAGATACTTTTGTTCCCTAAATGTAAGATCAATAACTGTGGGTCAAGCGTTAAGTTTATTCCAGCTAAATCAAGCCAGATTTCAGAATCTCTCTGACCAATTTCCTAGAGAAGTAGTGAGTGGACTGAGGCACAAGCACAGTTTAGTAATGAAGTGGTTTTTTCTTCCTTCCCAAACATTGGACACATTCTTGAATTACCAGTCTGTAATTGCAGAAAGGGCCAGGCAGGGCTGGCCAGAGAAAATTTAAAAGTAAATTAAAATTAAAAAAAAAAATCAAGCAATCCAGTGTCTTTTTCAAAGACTGTACAATGGGAAGACAATTTCAGAACAGTAATAGTGGCAACAGATCTTTGGGAAGGGCAGTGAAATCATGGTTGTGCAAAGATCTGGAGTAGCTGAGTGTGCAGTCTCAGAATTGAAATGGGTGGAATATTGTATTAGCAACCTCTGTATGTTAAGGCAGCTTTGTTCCCTATGCTTCTAAACACGAAATACTGATGTGTGGGCAATACATCTGTTTCTTAGCCAGCCCCTGTGAAAAAGAAGCGTCCTCCAGTGAAGGAAGAAGACCTCAAAGGAGCCAGAGGAAACCTTTCCAAAAACCAGGAAATTAAATCCAAAACCTACCAAGTGATGAAGCAGTGTGGTAAGTCTCCTTGATGGAAACGACTAAGCAGTCTTCCAAAGTAAAACATTGACTTAATTGCTCTTTTTCAAGTGAAAGGGTGCGCCTCTGAAACAGCAGCCAGCAGTGTGCTCGCCAACCCGGGCCTGGCTGTGCAGGGACTCTGCATCCATCATCTTGATCCACCATCTTGATCTGCTTGGAGCGATCGTTCTCCCTGTCTGGGCAAAGTGGGAGGGAGAGCCCTGACTTTGCCTTCGGAACCAGGGGTCAAACCAAGCCCTGGGCCCATAGTCAATGTCAATGCCCACTGTCCTGGTTCTGGCTGGGACAGAGTTCACTTTCTTCCCAGTAGCTGGGGTGTGCTGTGTTTTGGGTTTGGTATRAKAGGAGCGTTGATGGCCCATTGATGTTTTGGGTGTTGCTGGGTGGTGCTTGCACCGGGCACTTTTCGGCCTCCCATGCCCTGCCAGGTGCAGGGGAAGCTGGCGGGGGGAGCACAGCCGGGGTGTTTGACCCAGCTGGCCAATGGGGTATTCCATACCATGCGACGTCATGCTCAGTATATAGTTAGGAGGCGTGGTCCAGGAAGGGGGTGCTCTCATGTCTCAGGACAGGCTGGGTGTCAGTCGGCGGGTGGTGAGCAGTTGCATTGTGCATCGCCTGCTTTGTATATGATGCTGTTGTTGTTATCACTGTTGTTATTACTGTTCTACTTTGTTTTATTTCAATTATTAAACTGCTTTTATCTCAACCCACAAGTTTTCCTACTTGTGCCCTCCCGATTCTCTCCCCCATCCTACCAGAGCAGGGGGTGGTGAGCGAGCAGCTGCGTGGTGTTAGTTGCTGGCTGGGGTTAAATCATGACACCCAAGTTGAAGATTGGAGGTTTGGTCATAGATTAGGGGATTTCTGGCCTCTTAACTGGATGAATTTCATGTGTTTGAGATGAAGCAGAAACTGGGGGGGATAAAGGGCAGAAGGTGAGAGAGAAGAGAGTGGCTGCTTGCACTGAACACTCCTGGTGCTCTGGTTTTGTGTTGCTTTTCCACCACCAGTGGGAGAGTATAAGGAAAAATGAAGAATTTTAACCCCTTTTCAACATAATAGCCTGGACTTCAGTAGTTTCCAAGTTTCTAAAGCACCTGCAGGGATTTGGGGCCAGTCGATGGCAGTGACCACCTATGGGTGCTGTCAGCTGCCCTGAGCTTGGGGTGGGAGCACTGTGCTTTAAGGTTTGGGAAGTTGATGGACGAATGAAATATTTATCAAATGTGTATATATGTATTTCAGCAGCACTAGTTTTACTCCCTGAATCTGGTGTGCTGCTTCACTGATTGCCTCTCCTGGTTTTCTTTTCAAAGAACAAATGGGCTCTGCAGCACCCTCCATATTCAGCCGGGATCGGACAGGGGGTGAAACAGTCTTTGAGAAACCGAAAGAGCCGGCCAAGAGCGTCTTTGGCTGACGGCGGAGCTGGATGTGTCTCACCCAGATGATTGCCGTAACGTTTTCCCAAATCTCTGCCCCTTACACTGAAGTCACTGTAGACCTAAGTAGCTAATTTCTACTGTAAGTCATTAAGTAGGGAATAAACTCATGTCAAAGGGTACAACTTCCATGTTAATTTTCATTATGTGCTTTCTTCCTGTATAGTGAACGGTGTTTGCTATAATGGTTTAATAAAAAAAGGTTGTTGGACACAGCTTGGCACACTGTGGTGACTAATTTCAATTTAGGCTTAGATTAACTCTGTGGACACTTTGGCGTTACAAGCTATGATCTAGTTTGTCAAACGCAAAGAATAAACATCCAGATAACACAGTTTTAGCATCAGTGCAATTTCTTCACGCTGTGCCCTCGCCAAGAGGGAGCTGAGGAGGAGCTGGTTGAAGGGGCGTCACAGAAACCTGGAGACTTCACCCAAATCGGCGCTGACTGCAGCGGTGCCCCGGCGAGGCCCCTCAGGGCTGGGACGTGCCGTGGGTGGTGACCCCCCCTCAGGGCTCTCCCCTCACGGCCTTCCCCTCATATGTCCGCCCCTCACAGCCCCCAGGGCAGCAGGGTCATGGCTTCCCCACCAGCGGCTCTGCCAGGAGGCAAGATGGAGGGCTGTCAGCGTGCCCCCGCGCCGAGGGAGGGCTTCCTGCCCGTTCCCCGGTGGCTTTTTCCTCACTTCCCGTGGGATCAAGTGAGAAGTGGGGTGACAGACCAGCAGCACAGGTGCCCTGTCCCGCCTGACTGAGGAGCCGAACGACCCGCTGAGCGTCTCTGTACCACAGCAAAACCACTCTGAGTGGAAGCTGGTTTTTTGCAACTCTGTTTACACCTTGGTTTGCTGCATTAGACATCAAACCTGTTTCCCCCCAAGGTATAAACTGGAGTATTTCCCCTCAGTTGGATTTTTGTGCTCAAACACAGCTAATCCTCTGCTCTGTTGGCACCTGCCATGCTTTTCACAAACCCCCAGTCCCTGGCAGCATGCCCGGGGACGGTAAGGTAGGTGCCACCTTTATTTATAGAATTACTTTAATTTTGCACAGATTAGACCTGATTAAGAGGTGAAAGTGGTATCGAAGGTCTCTGTGCACCGTGAAGAACATCATCGTTGTCTTTTGTGTCCCAAACACTTGACGGATAAAACGTGCCGATGTCCACGAAGCTCCCAGAGAGGCTGCAGARTGGGGCGCGCGTAAGGCGGCAGCAAATCCTTTGAGTTTAAGGGGGAGGTTTCCTTAAAAAAATAAAGATATCGCTGGTGCGTTGCCCTGCCCCATTTTATTCATTTTCAAAGATTGTTATTTGCAGCCAAGACGCTGCCTCCT
This sequence comes from Phoebastria nigripes, assembly GCA_035582835.1. Taxonomy (NCBI): domain Eukaryota; kingdom Metazoa; phylum Chordata; class Aves; order Procellariiformes; family Diomedeidae; genus Phoebastria; species Phoebastria nigripes. The sequence goes on from JAYKAV010002986.1 coordinate 590,337, forward strand.
CTCTCTGCTGGACACCATTTCTGCATGGGGCCTGGGCTCCTCACAGGTAACTCYGCACAGACTTTTCCTCTGAGAAGGACTCCTTCCCGAGCTTCGAAAATAAAAACAAAACACAGTGGAAAAAAGCTCCCACCCTGATAACACTGGAGCTGTCCCTGCATCAGGTTTAACAAACCCTCCTTAATGTGCGATGAGAAGTTGGCAGGAGGTGGTTTATTAATTAGAAAACTGGAGAGGGACAAGTGGGGCAAAATGATGTTGCTTTCTTTTGTACGGTACAAGTGACTGAATATTGCAAATTTGCTAGACTGGGTAGCAGGAGGGGGGGGTGCTGTATTTCAGACCTGGCTTCGGGTACGTTGGTGCCGATTTAGCAAAGCACAGAAACCTCTGTGTCCTGCAGACTTGCAGCGCGGATGCRGCAGGGAAGCAAGGTAAGTTACCTGCCAGAAACCTGGGATTTTGCTAACAGCTTTATTTCCAGGATGTCCTCAGGTTTGATTATTTGTCATGTTTCAGTGTGACAGTAAGTGCTCAGGACCAGGGATCTCTTTTTCTGTCTTTTAAGAGAGACGTCATCTAAAAAGTATGCATTGGAGGTAAAAGCGTATCCCTGGGACAAAGTCGCTCCCTGTTTGTGACAGCAAGGTCTGTGCTCTCCTGTATGAATTGCAGGAATCCTCCCATCCCCAGCCTTGCTGCTGTGCTGGAAAAGTTACTGGCTGCTGCTGCAGGACAGGAGACAGTTGTAGGTGAGAGGAAAAAATATAAAGCTGCCTGGAGAAATTTTTGTTGTCTTTTTCTTCACCCTTGTGAATCTAATAAGTCTAGTCATGGAAGATGTGTTTTCTTCCATTTTTTCCTCATTTTTGTAATGAGAAATAGTGACAGAGAAATGTCCAAGCAAAGCCCCAGGGTTTGAGTTTTTAGGTCATTTTGCACTCAAAASTATCTCCTGTGGCGATGGTGGATTTAGATCCTTCCTCCGAGGTGATCTGAAGTCATTTCACAGCACGTTCATTCCTCACTGAGAAGCCCTGGTGCTGCAGGATTGGTGCCCGCTGCACCAGCAGCAAGGGGCACTGGCCATCAGCGGGGACGGCTCTCGCTGGGGGTTTGCACAGAAGCAGGGCGAGGTGCTCGAGTCTGGGGACAAGGCTGAGCATGAGGCTCCCCTGTAGCTGCTTCAGCAAGCCACAAAGGGATGCGGGAGGGATTTCACAGCTTCCCTGGGCGCTGGCCGGCTCCGTGCACCCAGGAGCGGGGCAGAGCCGACCACACAGCCTAGATCTGTGCAGCTAAAGCAGCTCTTTAACGCCCGTGTGATTTTACATGTGGGTATTAGAAAACCGATGACAGATCCACTTAATTAAAGCTAAAGCTTTGGCTCTTGGGGATCTTAGGCCACTAAATGTATAATCCTGTGTATTTTAAGGGATGAAAGCATTACACAAGTTGTAGAGGTTAATCATATACTGTATAGCAGTTTTAATTTTTCTCTGTTAAAATACACATATTTACAAGTCCTGCCATAAACAATACAGTATTTGCAAGTAGTATAAACAGTCTGCCTGGAAGAAGTGAAGTTTATTTTTAAAAAAAGTTACTTAAAGCACAAGCCTTGTAAGACCAGGCTGTGCTCAACAGACTCTTTATGGTGAACTTGTAAATGTCTGTTGAAGTAATAAATTCTTGAGCCCTGCATTAGCATCTCCTCACAACTCTGAGGCCACTGGAAGCATGCTCTCCACCCGGACGCTTTGTCTGTAAAATAGCAACGAAGCAAACACAGCTGCATGTATTTCCACAGGATCTTTGTGTTAATTTAGGACAATTAATGGCATCACCTACCATGGAGTTATAAGGGGGAAAATGCTGTCAAAAAGCAATATGAAAAAGCGTTTTTGTGTGGACAGACTGCAGGTTTAGTTGAGAAAGGGCTGTCTGCTATCCTAGAGCTGCCAGCACAGGGCAGACGGGCAGGGAAATCATGGTGGGAGGGCAGGATTTCAGCCTTCATCTGCTGAGGGGAGAGGGGGTCTTTCCGGATTGCACCTCTCCGCAGCGCCGGCTGGTTGCACGTTAACGTACCTGTACAGGTGTGTTCATATAAACACATACAGGAACGGGGGGCTGAGGCAGCAGCTGCATATGCCTAAGAGATCCTCTGAACTGCAGCCCCGGGGGATGTTATTTTTCCTGTCCTGTTGATATTTTCAAGATTTCAAACATTTTATTTTCTTGCACTGGGAATGAATGAACAAATGAAGCCCGCTGAAAGCTTCCCAGTAAAACAAGGAAGCCCCGGACATGTGGCGTAGGAATGGCTCGTGACAGTTTGCTCCCTGACCCCCATTTCTCCCCTTGATTTCCCCAGTTGTAGAGCTGAGGMGATGAACTTTTGAAATGGGTTCTGCCCAGGGTCTGTCTACCCCACTGCCTAAAAACCAATTATTTCCCCACAATGTGTTTAAAATGCTTTGTAGAAGAGGCAGACGTGACAACTACTCGGATGGAGAAATATCTTTTAAATAGTCATGAGAGCTGTCTTGCGTTAGGAGACTACCTAAACACCACACGAGTGAGCACGTATTTTAGGAATTATGTTAGTATAACGCTGTCCATGATTATTTGTGTATAAAATCAGACTTTTAAGAGAATTTCTTCTGCCAGGGCTACAAGCCAACCCTTGACCAACAAAAACTTCACAGGAACTGCTCGAAGTCCCTGTTGGATGAAGGTTTTATTATAAAATAGGAGGTRAAAAGAGTCATCCCACTCAGTTCCCAGGTAAATTCAGGTGCAGAGCTCTCCCAGCACTAACCTTTTGTGCAAACAGCCCCACTGAGCACGCGGGTTAAAGGCAGCTTTGCAGAATCCCCGGCTGGATACGTGGCAGCGGTGTTAGGGCCAGACAAGGCCAGGTGTGCTCCCCGGCACGGCTGTTGTTGCGCTGGTTTTTGGGTGGTTTGTGTCTTCTTGGTACGCTTACATACGCGTACGTACAGGCACTGACTTAGCACCTCTCTCCCTATGGAGTCCAGGCAAGGTCCGATTACTCTGGTTTTACTGTTTAGCTAAAGACAAGCCACAACTGACTTTGCTATTTGACAAACGAGGATTATGGCTTGTCAGAGGAAGCAAAAAGGGATGTTTCAAGAGGGCCATTCCGCACCTCTCATGGGCTGGGTGGGCAGGGAGGGCCAAGGTTTGAAGAAGTCACCAGCTGTAAAATCTCACGTGAACGTTGCATGTCTTGGCAATCTCCAAATCTCTGAAGTGCTTGAGATAATGTTAAGGATGTGCCCTTTCAAATTATTACTGTTGGATATGTTAGAGATTCATGCATCCAAAAATGCAGCTTGTTGCACAGTCCAGTTCATCTGCCTGTGGGATTTCACGTGCCGCAGTGAGATCTAAGTTTGAAAAGAAAACATAAGGATTTCTTAACTTTATACGTTATGAAACATTAAAATTCTAATGTTTAACAGCAAAGATCTGTTGGAAAAATAAACATTAACCAAGTCCAAGTTTTACCTATGTTTAACATGTAAATATTAAGTTTCTGGGTCTCTTCAAAGTCTACATAATATCCCCAAGTACAAGTTACTCATTAACTGATTAAGATAAACTGAGTTTTCATTTGAAAATCTGGTCTTTCCAAAATGGAGGAGAGAATGTTGCTCGCATTGATGGTCTTTTCCTCACTCGTAGTATTAGCAGAAACTATTGCTCAAAAGGTATTTGCTCTATTTTTTTTTAACAATATCTTGTTTGCTCATTTGGTGATCTGGTGGTATCATGGTAGCCGGCCAGGTAATGCAGGTAACTCCTCTGGTAACCACCACCTGTGGAGCCTCAGGTGTATTGTGTCATGATTTCAGAGCTTTGGGTTCTTTTAAGGCCTTTTTGGTTGTTTGTTTGGGTTGTTGTAGTATAAATGTGGCAGAAGAGCATTTGCAGATGTGTCTGATCACGCTCTTCCCCAGGGATGTAAAATACCAAATTTGAGGGATCAATGGATCTCCCTTGGCCACCAGATGAGGTTTGGATCTTGACACAGTGCTGTTACAGCAGGACCAAACAAGGACCGTTGCAGTGCCAGGACGTTTCTGACAGGCATTTAATAATTTATATGGAATGGAAGGGAGGGGAGTAGACAGTTACTTGTACCGTCTGGAAGAGCAAACTGTGTTTTSTATCATCTCAGGCTGCATGCAACTGGTCTTATTTTAAAAATATCAATATTAGAGGAACAGAGGAAGCCTTATGTTGGAAGGTTTTTATTTCCGTTGTGCCTAATCAGAAAAGTGTGAAATGCAACTGAAATGCAGGCAGGTTTCTGGGAGGCAGGGACAGGTCTTGTGGCTGCTGCAGGGGTGGCCGAGGGCTCTGCAAGAAGCCGTGGATGTTGTGTATGGGCCTGCGGTGCCTTGGGGAGCGGCCGCGCGTCGCTCCCCACTGCTTTCAGGTACACGCCCGGGGCTGATCCTCTCCTGCCTTCTTCACTAAGGGCACAGCGATGCCCCTCACCATGCTGCACCCCGCTGCGTGCTCATTTGTGCTGGTCACAGCCTAAAATGCTGCTGGGGCTGGGCAAGTGCAGGGGATGCAGGTCCCCGTCCCCTCGTCCCCGCAGCATCCCTTCGACATGTGATGGCAGGGTGGATTTTGCACAGGGTAAGTTTTGCACGGGGCAAGCGCCTCCTGTGCTGGAAGGATGCTCCATGGGCAGCGATGGCCACCGCGTGCCTGCGCTGCCCCAATGAGCCATRACTCGGGGCTCGGGGCTCCTCAGTCATGGCAAAACCTCCCCTCCGAATGTGCCACAGGCAGGTTTGAGCATGGGAGGGCAGCAAACGTGAGCAGAGGTGCCCGGGAATACTCAGAAAGCCTTTGGGAAGAGACACTCCTGGGAGAGACAGCCCCAGCCTGGGCAGGGAGGGCTCCAGCTGGGGGTGGGCAGCAGGGAGAGGCACCCAAACTGCCAGGATCAGGAAATTGTTCTCTTGATGAATATTTTTGGGTTTTATCCCACTGTTCTGGATTGTCAGTAGGCATCAGGAGATGGAGCATGCTCTGGCAACGTGTAATGAAAAAAGGAACAGCCATCTATTACTCGCAAGGCGTTGGCTGTGGCACCTCCTGCCCTGATGCCCGAGCACAAAGTTGTGGTCACAGCTTTGTATTGAATGGCCATGTTTAGCTTGATTAAACTTTTGAATTTCGGGCAGTGCCCTAACTGAGAAGAGGCCAATGGATGCTATTAATTGGTGAGCAAAGTACAGGGGATGAATTATCAAAATAACTAAAGATCAATTAGCCATTCAAAAGATTTGTGAGGCTGGAAAAGCAAAAATAGAAGTGTGATGATCTGCTTTGATGCTGAGCTTTTTTATTTTAATAAACTATTGGACTGTTGTGAGGCTGGTGATGTCCAGATCAACCCTTCTTTGTGTCACTGCTGAAACACAGGTAGAGCCTCTAAAACAGACATCTCAAATGCAAAAGGAGGGTGTGTACAGAGGCAGGTACTCCAGGCAATTCCCAGTCCTGCCACCCTGTGGGGTATTCCCGGGCAGCTCCAGGACGGTGCCCTCCTCCCTTGGGCGCTGGGGGCAGGAGAAACTCTCCAGACCAGGAGAAACACAAGCGCTCAAAGGGCATCCCTGCTTGTGCAACCAGCGAGGGGTTGGAGGCCCACGCGGGGTTTCAAACCTGCTAAACATCGTATGTGACTCAAGGCACCGAGCTGAAAAGCAGGCAGCAAAGTCAACAGCTGGGAGAGCAAATAAATAGTCGTGCAAAAAGCTAGCAGGTCTCTTTCCATGGGTTGAGCGCTTAAAGAGGCATCTGATTTTTCTGAGGTTAATCTTAGGTGATGTATTGGGGTGACACAGCAGCTGCTTCAGAATAACYCGAGGAGAGAAGACCACAGAAAAAGGCTCGACAGAAGCCTTCTGTGGAATGACAACATGCAGATGTAGCTGCAGATTTCGTGTGGGGCTGTGGTCGCAGCTGCAGAGATGTGAATAAGCAGATGGCCAGTCTGGTCATGAACAATTCCCCCTACCCCATTCTGGCTGGACCTTCTAACAGTTCATTCCTTCATCGGACTTTTCCAATAACATCACCCAGGTAAGGACTGCTCAAGAGCAAAATCTGACTGTTTCTCTTTCAGCCTGTTTATTTTTTTTTCCAGCATGCTATTGAAATCTACAGCCTCCACGTGGACTGCAAGGTCACGTCGCGATTTGCTCACACCGTCATCACCAGCAAAATTGTCAACCGAGCTAATGAGTCCAGAGAGGCGACCTTTGAAGTGGAGCTACCCAAGATGGCCTTCATCACCAACTTCTCCATGTAGGACCAGTCCTTACCTGTGGTGTGAAGGAGGCAGCTCTGGGGGCTGGGGGGGGTTCATCTTTCTTCTCAGGAGGTGCTGAGCAAAAAGCACAAAGAGCTGAGCTCTGGGGGGCCCTGCACAAAATGCTCTGTGGGGCAAAGCAGCAGGCAGCCAAACAGAAAGAAGGTGCCCAGGGCCAGGGTGAGGCTGCCTGCTGCACAGGGTGGGTGCAAACGTGCTCGGTGGTGGTGTTCCTCCTGCTCCAGCCTCCCCAAGACCCTGCGAGGAGGAGGGCTGTGTTGTGGTGGTGGCCCCTGGCGTCCTCCTGGACAGGGAGGGATGAGGGAGCCAAACTGTGTCCCCTGCTCATGCCCTGAGGGCCACAAAGTGCAGCGTTCCTCTTGTTTCTTTCCCCAGCGCTTTCTTTCTGGTATTAATTAATTTTTATGGAAACCAAACAGGTCCATTGATGGTAAAGTATACCCAGGAATAATAAAGGAGAAAGCTTCTGCTCAGAAGGAATATGACACTGCGGTCTCACGCGGGCAGAGCGCCGGCCTTGTCAAGTATGTTGCCATCCTGAGTAAGGCTGCTCCAACGCTCTTCCTCGGCCTCTCGTTTGGCTGGGGGGGTGGTTAAACCCTGGAGCCAGCCACCTCTCAGCGGGGATAAATGTGAAAAGCAGCCTTGGGTTCTTGTTGGGAGGGATGGGGGGTGTGTGTGTATATATACGTATATATTCACATATGTATATATGATTTACATCTGGCCCTGCAATGGGCTTCAGTGGGAGGTGTCACCGTTTGGTGTTGCCCTGGGACTCGCTGTCACACGGGAGCACCTTGCCGGGCTGGGATGATGCTCGGCCGTTGAGTCTGCTTCCCCGCAAGCACAGAGGACCATGGCACTTGAGCAGACATCACGCTTTTGGGGTATATTTAATCTGTGCTTCCCATGTATTCAGTCCCAGTTCTGCTTGATCCCAGTCTGAGGCATGCAGAGGTTTCTGCTCCATTTCTCAGCTTGCATATGCAGCACCCATGGCACGCTAATGTAATATATGTAATGTATATAATACCGCCTGCAATGTAGAAAATCTTCTCTATGATGAATAAGATTTACTGCTACTCTTTTTTTATTTATTCCATGTGGCACCTTGGCCATTATTTAGCACGCTTCATAAACTTTGGCCACCGCACACAAACCTTCCCCGCAGGAGGTAAATCTCGGTTCTCCCCCCCCCCCAGAATCACAGGCAGAAAACTGGAGCAGTTTCACGTGTCCGTCAGCATTGCAGCCGCCAGCAAAGTCACTTTTGAGCTGACGTACGAGGAGCTGTTGAAGCGGCAGCTGGGGAAGTTCGAGCTGCTGATCAAGGTCCGGCCGAAGCAGCTTGTTAAGCACTTCCAGGTGAGCTGCCCCGGCGAGGGCTGGGCAGGGAGCAGCGCGGTGTTTTTTGGGCACAGGCGTGTTCCCTCTGAGATGCTGACGCCGACTTCTTCTCTGCTGTCAGATCGATGTGCACATCTTCGAGCCCCAAGGCATACGCTTCTTGGAGACAGACAGCACGTTCATGACAAATGAGTTAACTGAGGCGCTCACGAAAGTGCAGAACGAAACCAAGGTAAAGCAGCAGCTGCCAGATGTTACTGCCGGTGGCAGCTTTAAGTTATGTTGCTTTAAATCTTTTCTTCTGATTCCTTTGCAGGCTCATATTTTATTTAAGCCAACTGTAGATCAACAGAAGATAAATCCTGACCTTGATGAAACCCTCCTCAATGGTGATTTTGTTGTGCATTATGATGTTAAGAGAGGTGCCACTGCAGGTGATATACAGGTAAAAAAGAAATAGAAATAAAAATGCTTTCAGATCATAGATACGTCTGAATGTGGAGTGCAATCAGCAAAACCGCAACATTTACTTTGAAACAGCAAGAGTGACAGGAAAAGCTATTTCCATTAATCCAGGGTCAGCAGGAACGGATGGCGATGTTCAGTAAATCCCCAGAGACACCAGACACATTGCAAGAATGGATCATCCATGAAAAAAATATTTCAAGTTTTGTTTCAATACCAAATCTATATTGCCACTTTATAGATGTCTCTTTACATTCTTTTTTAAATTATTTTGGCTGATCTAAGGTGTATTTGTGGTTTCTTGTAAATGAAGTTGAGAGGAATGTGATTTATATAACTATTAAAATGACTACTTGGTTTTCTTTTATTTTTTGTGACAACTGAGGCATAACTAAAGAGAGCAGGAACTTAAAAATATTTATGGACCAATGTATATCCTAGGGAATAAAGTACATTATTTTCCATACCATTTCACTAATGAAGTATACATGGATGTGCTAAAAGATGGCAGTCACAGTCAATGAGCAGAGATGTGCTCATAGGTGATAATCAAGAGATAACGTCATATACAGTGATAATACAGATATATCATACATATGGCACTGAGGCATATTTTTTATATATATATATGCTGTTCTCTTGTAATTTGCTCTCTACAGATAGTCTCGCTTCCAGCTAGGAAATACATTTTAATAGTTCTTTGATTTGGGCTTATCTAGAAGAACAGAATGTTGAGCATGCACCCCCCTTCTTGCTATGCCAGAACATTAAGATGCAATATTTATTTATTTAGATGTAATTTTATACATGATTTCACATTCTGTATTTCAGATTGTCAATGGGTATTTTGTGCATTACTTTGCACCCCGTGAGATGCCAGTGTTTCCCAAAAATGTCATCTTCGTTATAGATCGAAGTGGCTCCATGGCAGGCAGAAAAATTGAACAGGTAACCTACCTCAGAGTAYTGACCTCCGCTTGCGTTGGTCACACACACCAGCCTTTCGAGGAAGCGACTGTGAATTTCACTTTCGAAACACATGCTGGGTTTGTACACAGCAAAATTTTCAGACATATAGAAATGCTTGAAAATATGTATGCACAGATTTATGCTATTAAAGAGCAACACTTTTCTGATACAGCTATTCTCACAGGTGTCAAACATTAAGGCAGAGAGCACTTTTTCTGTCTCTCTCTTCGCAGGATACTTTGCTTCTGATTTTTTTCTTTAATGAAGTTTAAAGAATTAATTTGTCTGTTTTACCTTTATTGATGACTCTGTATGTAGCTTTGCTAGAGAGCAGACAAGCCTGCTACAGCCCTCATAGGTGGTTTTTTGAGTCTGTAAGTTAAGTGAATCGGCCATTTCTGATGGTCTCAACCTGAAAAATACCCTTAGGACTAAATAAGGGCATTGGGCTGCATCTTGAATAGTGCTGTAGAGAAACCCCTTATTACACTGCAATTCCAATCCCAGTTCTGGCAGAGAAGTAGAACTATTCAAAGTGATTGTTTTCTCCTTGGAACAGACGAGGGATGCCCTGTTGAAGATTTTGCAAGACCTCCGCCCAGAAGATCATTTCAGCTTTATCACCTTTAACAGCAAAGTGGTGGAGTGGAAGAGCTCTTTGCTGCAAGCCACTGCAGAGAACGTGGCGAGTGCTGCAGGATTTGTGCAAACTCTGTCTGCTAGTGGAGGTACAAGGCACCAACTAGATGCTTGTAACCACAAACATGCACCCAATATAATATATTGCTTAGAAAAAAATTATTATTTTTATTAGTCATATACTGCTACAGAACTACCATCAGTGCTCACAGAGCAAGTAAGTTTTTAATACTTACAAGTGATGAGTGGGATAGAAAGGCTGGTTATGGGAGTGGATGGATTGGGGACTACGTTATGATATGGATATATAGAAAGATGGTTACTTTACATCTATGAACCATACAAGCCACAAAGTTTTGTTTCAGATTTTTATAACAGAGATGGCTGGAAGATTTCCTGATAGTACATTTTTTCTACAGAAAAATGGCAATTCATTCAACATTTGACTGCCATTTGCTGATTTTTTTTTAGTATCAAGGGTCCCCTTGTGAAATAAAATGCATCCAAAGTTACACTCCCATGTAAGCCACACTACAGAAACAAAATAGTCAAAATAGGCATGAAGCATTTCAATTGCTGCATCACTCAGTGTGCTTTGTTTCATTATTTAGTTTTAAGCACATCTAAAAGGCTATATCTCCTGTTAATGTTATGCTGTTAGTATTAACCTAGGTTTTCTTATCCCAGGCGCTAACACCAATAAAGCCCACCTGTGCCCAGCTCTTTTCTTTGACTTCTCAAATAAGGCTAGGAGACATTTCTTAAATGTAGGTTAACAGATGACAGTGTGTTTGTTTAAGCACTTTTTAAAGGCTCTAGACATGTTTGTATTTCCTATGACATATGTGTGGAAAATGCTCCCAAAAGAATACTCCAGCATTGCCGTTGCAATATAATACACCATAATTAAGCCCAGTAGGCTAAACCCCTAAATCCTCATCTCTCTGAAGGATTATTTCCTGCAGAAAACTTTAAACAACTCTGCAGGGCCTCTGCAGATAAAGTGCAGTGATTTCTTCAGATGATTATCCTTTTTAGGTGAGTGATGCCTGCTTTCTCATTATAGGCACAGATATCAATCGTGCCCTGCTGACTGCCGTGAGCATGCTGGATAAAGCCGAGAGGCTGCCAGAACGGAGCGTCTCCATGATTATTTTGCTGACAGACGGCCAGCCCACTTCTGGTGAGTAAATACGAGCCTCAGTCCTCTCTCTCCTTGATTTTTTTATCTTTTACACTTGCATCCCACATGTTGATAGACATAGTCTGTGTTTCAGAAGAGCTTTGGTGTAAGCAGGCTGGGCTATCGCTGGATCTGCRTTGGAGAGAGGATGATTATGAGAGGGCTCTGGCAAGGACTGTAAGAAGCGATGGCAGAGCCTGCCTGCCGATGACTACACGTCCTTTAGCTGGGAACTGTTTTGCTAAATACCATTTGCTTCCCAGTTTATAAACTCGGGGGAATTGCTGGAGATGCTCCAGGCACAGCTGAAACTTGAAAGTAAAATACTTAGAGCTGAAATATGGACATTTTGCATATATTATGTACGGTCCCATTTGAGAGGTATTGCTTATATTTCTTTACCCTCCTTCCCCCAAACTTGAGATATTTTCAAGGTGCGTCTTGTTTTGCATTCTTTTCCATGTCTAGCTCTTAACTAGTGATCAGCTGTGATAGCACAAACCAGAGGGTTGAGATAGAAATATTGGGTTAAATAAAGAGTAACTCCCAATGCAACGGCACAAACATCACTTGTTCTGAACAGGAGTTGGTCTAAGTTTTGTGTGGCACCAGCATCTCTCCGAGGCCAGCAATATTAATTCAGCTGTAAGCCTGCTAATAAGATCAGTCTGCCTTTCAGAGCGTGTGATCTGTACTGTTTTGGGGTTGGTTTACTTGTTTGGTTTTTTTAATAAAATTCAGCTCACGGTGCTGCCTGCTCAGCACAGCCACAGTGAGTCTCAAATATCCCCGAGCATATTGCACATCGCACATCCACACGTTGGCTAGAAATCAGGCCGGGGTGGAGTGCCAGGCAAATACATGCAGCGTTATTGCATACGCTGCCTTCCTTGGCAAAGCAGGCTGAAAGGGCAAAATCTGAGCTGCTTCTGCCTGGAAGTTTCAGTTCCTGCCTGGAAATGCTGATAGAGAAGCTCTCCATACCGGGCCATCAGCAGCTCTTCAAATGGGCTAAGATGATGATGTGAAAATCTTTTCCCTTTGTCACGCAAAGGGGCTGGGAGAGAAGCATGGCTGAGTTAATTTGCAGTTTGGCTGAATTACACCATTAACCAATCCATTTTTCTCTGAATTCACGCACATAATTTTTATGGATGGTACTTGTCTTCTCCACGCTCGATCGAGTGTTTCCATCCCTTGCGCTGTTAACTTATAGTGTGTGTCCCTTTGGTCCTAAAAACCTCCTCTGGCCCCCGAAATCTTGTAAAATATTTTGCACTTAGCCATGATGACATGAGTAGAAGTTAGTAAAAGTCATTAAGGGGGAGAATCAGGTTCTGGCACTCCAAATGCAGAGTGGTGCTTTCATCTCCAATTCAATTAACGGAATTCTGTCCCGTATATTTTTAGTATTTTATTCTGAATTATTTTTAAAAGTATTTAGGCAAATTTTGCCATTAAACCCACTGCTGTCTTTTTGTACTTTAAAAAACCAAACAAACAAGGGTATGTTTTTGTTTCAATTACAGGTGAGAGTAATGTGGAAGTAATTCAAGAAAACATTCAGAAAGCAGTCAATGGGAAATATGCTCTTTTCTGCCTTGGCTTCGGGTTTGATGTCAGTTATAAGTTCCTGGAGAAAATGGCCCTAAGCAATGGGGGAATAGCACGTCGTATATATGAAAATGCTGATGCAGCCTTGCAACTCCAGGTCAGGACTAAGGAATATGCCAGAAAAGCCATCTATCAGCTACAGCTTATGTCTAGTCTTAGCAGCAAAACCACAGATTTTCTGAGATGATGAGTTGGTTTTGGGTTTATCTGTTAATTTTGGGGAGGGAGGAAGGCCATTTTGGGGTATCTGAGGGTTTGTACTCGAACCATGACTCAAAGTTGAAGTCCTCCTCAAATAAGCTGCATTTGCACAAACCTAGAGACTCACACATTTCTGTACTTCTGCAAAAAGACAAATTGTCCAGGGGAGGTGATGGTGGAAAAACTTCTATTCTTGGGTCCGATTTCAAACCGCTTGAAGTACCACCATTGGAAGCTGTTTGTTACGGTTTCCCTAAAAATCAGCAGGTAGTTTGAGGCACCTACAGGCAAACTGGCTCTGCAGTACCACCAGCCTGGGTCTTTCCTGTCCATCTGGAGAGGGGTTATAACTTTCGGGACATTCTCTTTTCTGGGAAGCCACTTCTACCTGTTTTGGCTGGATGTGCAGAGACTGGATTTGCTTAACACCAGCCTCAGTCCAGAAAGAGAAAGATTAATCCTCAGGATTAGTCAAGTTTAAAAAATAAGATGTGAAAAGTGGTTAAAGCAAAACACCTAACTGGGTGGGACAGTGATAATGGGGATGCTGCTTGGGTACTTGAATTACCATGGGAAATACAGTTTATATGGCATCACTAGCCTGGCTGGAGAAGGTGTGCTGAACCTTGGGAAGAAACATTTTTTTTTTTTCTAGGTTTGCAGCAGTCCTACACTGCTGAAGAAAAAGCTTTGCTCCCTTCTTTTTAAGGGAGATTTAGACATTCAACATATTGCTTTGCATAATTTTGCAGTCATTTGTGCACTCTCTCTCTCTCTCTGCTTCTCTTTAGGGCTTTTATCAAGAGGTGGCTACCCCAATATTAATGAAAATTGAAATGCAGTATCCAGAAAATGCCATTGAGGGATTAACCAAGAACAATTTCAAGCTGTTTTTTGAAGGATCTGAAATTATAGTATCCGGAAAAATTAGCAATGAGCTTGATCTTTTGCCAGTAGAAATTAAAGCTCAGTCAGTAAGTGTTTAGTTTACTAACTGTGAAAAACATATCTCCCTTCTGTCTTTTATGGTCCAATAGGAGACTTCAAGAAGTCTTTTGCGTGCAATATATGTTCTCTACATTTGGGCATTCAGCTGTTTTCCCATTTTAGGAAAATATTTGAGAATTCAAACAATTTTCCCCTCCTGAATTTGCTACAAAAGAAAAACTTTGAAGTATATCCACAAATAAGCAAACAGCAATTTTAATTCTTTCAAAACCATAGTATTTTGGCCTTTCAAGCATTTTTAGGAAATTGGTTTGTATTTTTAGAATGAAGAAGGGAATCTGAATTATTCATCTCAAAAATGTTGAAATAGAACAATTTCATTACCTCCTTTTTTTCAACATTGTTTCGAGTCCAGAAATATATATCCAAAATACATGCTTCTTTGGTAGTTTGGAGTTGCATTTTCCAATGGGAAGGGACAAAACTGAAGGACAAAAAGGGCACTTTGGTACTGAAAGRTGTTCTTTTAAGTCTAATAATGTGACTATAAAAGAAGTCTGGAACTGTTCTTTTGATGGTCAGTTTTCTCCCACTTCAGCATGCTAGTGATTTGACTCTTAAAGAAGAAGCAAATGTCAAAGAGAAGGAGCAAGTATTTCAAAATCAAAGTTACATCTTCGGAAATTTCATAGAGAGACTGTGGGCTTACTTAACCATTCAACAGCTTCTGGAAAAATCGTAAGCTATTTTAATGTTTTGTATTACAAATTTCTAACTTCTTAAAACACAAATTCCTTATTCACAAATTATATGATCAAAAAACACAAAGAAACAGAAATATTTCTGCAGATAGTATTGAAAACATAGTATACTGGAAGAATACTACATTACTGTATGAGGAACATGAGGTGCCTTTCAGTTCATGATAGCACTGTATCATTAAATGGTGTATATATATGTATATACACATATGAAAACATAATATAAAATATTCTTCATTACATTACTTCATATGAAATAGATTTTAATTGCATGGATTGTGTTGAGCTGTTGTTACACATCCAGAAATATTGTCTGTAGATAAGTGAATGGCAATAGCTAGTAAAGAGAACAGCAAGTATGTCCATAAGACATTTCATAGATCACGTATCTATTATTTTTATGTATTTGAACCACACATAGGCTCCAGCATTGCAAACAATTAAGCATCTCCATAATTTCAAGCACGTGAACAGCTGAGTTATCCCAATAAGACTACTCAGCCTTCAATAATAAAAAATATCTGTTAAAACACAGCTAATATGAAAAGGAATCTGAAGGTGACCTGCTCATAGTCTCTATACGTTATTTCTTCATCATTAACACAGACTTTAGTATTTCAGCACAAGAAGAGGACAAGAAAACCCTGGAGGTGCAAGCCTTAGAGCTGTCTCTGCGGTACAGCTTCGTTACACCCCTCACCTCCATGGTGGTCACCAAACCCGCTGACCAGCAGCAGACGGAGCTGGCGAACAAACCCACCGAAGCTGGTAAATGGGGCATCGAACAGCCCCCCCGAAATATGCTGTGGTTATTGATGATTTGTTGTTGACCTCCAGTATAGGTTCATTTTATAGTGATGTGACACAGTAATAAGCCACATGGGAGGCAGGAGTTCAGGGATTAGCTTCCTTTCAAAATAAAACATACAGGATTTTTTTAAAAGGTGAAGTGGTGAAATGGGCACTACTATTGAAATGGAAAATAATTTGTTTAAATATTAACTAAAAGTAATTTACTTTGTTGTTACTCAGCATTCCTGCCACTGCAAAGGGATTCTGCACTTTTCTCTGTAGCATTAAAGTGGAAAAATGAATGCAGGGGAGGAAAGCATGCCATCGCTAGGAGTCATGCATGTGCTCTGTCTACCTATCCTTTAACACAAAAAAAGCTCATCATCTGAAGCCCATCACCCACTTGTCCCAGTTTTCTGGCTTGCACATGGGTAAAGTCGTTTGGTGTTGACTGTATGACACTAATCTGTCCCTCTTCTTTGTGTTAGATAATGAGAAGCCCAGCAGTTTTCCAGTAGGAGGTAAATGTTTTCTTCTTTTCCAGTAGCATATTTCAATAATAGTCTCTAATGAGGGGAAAAAAAAAAAAAAAGAGGAAAAAAGGGCTTGTGGTGGTTGCTCTATAGAGGGAATTATCAGAGATTTGGAAAAATATGTGAAGCAAAATGCAAGCAATGACTGCCAAGGTCTGTGCAGGGTTTGGGTGGATAACATGGTCAAAGGGAGAAAATCTGCCATTCAGAAAGTCTCGAAGGCCAAAATTGTCTTTACTCATGAGGAAAAGTAGTTCTTCAAGTGAACGGTGCTAATGATGTTTTCTGCTTCTTCCTACCTTGTGTGAAGATCTGTCAAAAAATTAAGCTCAAGATATTTTGGAATGACTTCTGAGGATGATTTATGGTTTGGTTTTTTTTTTCCCTCTTTCTGGAAATAATAGATCTGCTTGAATATTAATTTTAAACTTCCAGCATTATTAATCTGATAATCTCAGCTATGATAATACATCATAATAACAATGCTTTTATAGGTGAAGAGCCCTGGTTTTGCTCTAGTTCTTTCACAGAAATGTATTGAGGGAATTATAATGCTGCCCCGTTCTCTGAAGGTTACCTGTTTCAAAGTGGCGCTGGGCAGTTTAATAGCAGAAAACTCCCTGACCAGAAGCATGGCCCAGCAACCGTCCTGCCCTGCTCGGGGGGCACGCAGGGCTTGGCGCTGCCTTTGCCTCAAAGCTCCCCTTGGCTGCAAGAGGAGAAGAGTTTGGGGCCACCTCTGCAGCACGACCTGTTTCCGTAGCAGGTGCCAAGCCCCACGTCGGTGTGATGGTCGGGCAGGCATGGCTGCTCGAGGGCACAGGGATGTCCCCACTGGATCTGGGGTTGGTGCCCACCAGAGCATCGCTGAGCACCRTTGCTCTCCGTCGTGACGGACCAGCACAGCTGGAGCGGCGGGGGAGGTGAAGGGGCAAACAGGATGCTGGGCTACTGGGACCAAGGGAGGTTTTGATGTGCTCTTTCGGGTGTTGTTGCAATTTCTTATGTTGAGCTCATCTGACTTCTAACTGCCAGTAACGGCTCTTGTCTGGGGCTGCAGCGCTCCAGAGGGACCATGTTGTGAGCCTGTGCTGGTGCTGTAGCTCYGCATGGAGCCGGTCCCTTTGCAGAGCCTCCCGTGCCGGGTGCCCCCTTCCACCAGAACCACCCGCCCTCGCACCGGGGACGGGCAACTCCGCTGCACCGGCACCACCACTGCCCACCTCGTCCCCATGCACAAGGCGGGTGAGGCCCTGGGCATCTAGCAGGCAATCGAATCCCTTTTTGCAAATCCCTTCCTCACAAAGTTCTTAGTAGTTTTTGTCCATTTCCATCCTTTGGCTGAAAATATTTTCCAGGGATCAGTGCTCATGTTCTGTGGACTTCGTTACTGCAGGTAGTTTACTTTGGGAAAGGAAGACAGATGCAGCTGGAGAATTACAGATTTGATGTTTGAAACACTCCCATAAGGTATGTAATACAATCATGAATAAAATACAGATACTCTCTTTTTCTTTCTCCAGATGCTTATAGACTGAGGAGTGGATCACCTCCTAGTAAGTGCTCCTCCCTTGTTTTTATTCAGAATAATTTTATAAAGTTCATTTCATATGTAGGTTCATAGCAAGATTACTTTAATAAATACATTTTGATTGTGGATGCCCACTTGATATACAATGTAGTTTTTATTATATGTATTTCAGTCCACAGATATTTTATAATGAAYTCTAAACTTTTGAAAACAATCTTGGTCCCTTTTCAGAAATAAAAAATTATTATACCTCCTGAAAATAAATGTGAAAAATCTGGAAAAGCATATATGAGTAAGCTGAAGGAAATGGGTGTAAAAAAAAATAATTTACCCATCCTGGGGTTTGCTGTGTGAAGCCAATGTGGGGCACAGCCGTCTGCACAATGACAACGCCTGTCCTGACAATGCCTGTCCTGCAAGGAGGAAATCCCAGGGCGCTGCAGAGACAGAGCTCAGCATCGCCACGAGCTCCCATAGYGCAGAGCAGAGAAGGCGCTGGCTGCTGCCTGCGTAGTATCCGCACACGTGCACTCGTGGCTGTATCCAAAAAAGTCAGTGGGCAATGAGCAGGAGGGATTCCGTGTTTTAAAGGGTGGGGAGGGAGATGCAAGGCACGACCCCAAACCAACGAAACATTGGAAAAACCTTTCATTTCAGGTCGATGGCGCTCTGAGCCCCAGTCTGGCAGCAACAAGAAGCTGTTGTCAGTAGGTAGTTATTCAGAGTTGCGTGCGAGAGGAGCTGGGGTGGGCGTGCTGGGTTCAATGCTGCGTAGCGGCCGTTGAAAACGCAGCTCTAAACCCTCCCACAGCTCAGGCTGATCGTGCCCCGGTGGCACGGTCGATCCTAAGAGAAATAAGCACTGGATGTTGTGCTTTTTTTCCCCATTGGGACATCTTGTTTTAAGCAAAGCTCTCTGTAGAAGTCAGTGAAGAGCGCTGCTAAAAAGGCTTCTGTCACAGTATTCTTCCTGGTTAATTAGCCAACTTAGAGAAAAATATTTCATTAAATTCTTCTTACTAATTTTAAGTATTTCAGTTGTCAGGCTAAGAGACAAAACGAGAGCACAACCTCTTGGTAAGTAATACATATACTTGTCCCATTTTAATAATTAATATAACTAATGTACAGGTTTTCATACAATAATGTTTTTTCTGACTGCATCAACTCTATGAAAACCCTTTACCTTTCTTGCAAACCTTGGCTGGTTCTTTCCACATAAGTGAAAAAATATCCCTGTATCCCATGAGAAAGCCTCTCTGGCTCGAGGATATAACCACCAACAGAAGTGTAGTACAAGAGGTCTTCAGCCTCAGCTTTTTTAAGGGCTCATTGTCCTTAATAAACTAACTCTAAGTTTAAAAATATGTTGTTTTCATTCATATCAAGATGCTGTGTCCGGGTGTGCTTTTCAATAATTATTAGTGTGTTGATTTTAATCATTCTATTCTATAAAAGCTATAACTAATATTTTAGGTATAAATTGATTAAGTAATTTTGCTGTGCCTATCCAAAGGGCACAGGCTAGATTTTTCTTTGCATGCTAACATTGTTCTTCTGGCTTTTCAGCCAACGAACATCCGCAGCTTCTCTTGCAATTACCCAAACAAAATGAAATAATCTGCTTAAATACTGATGGAAAAGCACAGCCCTCTGTCCACCTGCTGTCAGATCCGGAGCAAGGTGAGTGAGCCAGATTACCCCGGCTACCAAGGACAAGGAAAGTCACTTTGGTCTATGAGGGCCGTTGGTGTCTTTGGGAATAACCCCCTTTCGTGAAGGGCCATATCATACCTGCTGCCTTGCAGTGACTGGAGGGGCTGTGGTTAATGTTTCCTTTCTGTTAGGCAATATTAACTTTCACTGTGCAACAGCTGAGGGCACTTCTCACAGGTCTGGTTGTGGGTCACCTCCTTCTCCTCCTGGTGTCACATCCATGGCCTTAAGGCTTTTCCCCTGCCCAGCCCTTGGGGGCTTCTGAGGATGCAGAGACCTTAAACCCCAAGGTCCCTACATGCTAACAGAAAGATGCATGCTTTTAAAGCGCTGCACTTTTTCTGTGGTCTGGTTGTCAGCTGCTCTGATTATGGAGCAGAGCCACCTCTGTGAGAGGAGGTGGCAACGTGGGGGTAAGCAGACTCTGGTGACCCCACTGCAGCCTTGGGGGCACATGGATCTGAAATCCGGGGGTGCTGTGCCTCCCAAAACTAGATTTGAGACCCTTAAGTTGCTTTAGCAACAAAGCTGAAGCAGTTTTATTAAGATCACTCGTACGTTATAAACACGGTCACTTGACAAATTTGTGTCCATGTTATTAAAGGACTCACTGTGACGGGGAAACTTGGGGACAGAATAAACCACTTTGTGCAGTTTGAAATTACCTATGTGAATCCCCCCGCACAAATCCACGTCTCCATGGATGAGATCGTCCTAAGCCACAATAACGAGAGCACTCGGCTGCCATGGACGGAGTCAGCCACCTCCGCTGTCCAGGGGTAAGAAACATCGCCCTGTCCTTTCCCAAACTTCAACATGTGAGTCAGATCTTTTTTTCACCCAGGCCTCCACTTCCACATTTGCTTCAAGTAAGTGCTTCCAAATGTCCTTATCCGGTGAGTAACTCCACGTGAGCGGAAGCAGGGTACCTTCACAGTCCCCCATTTCAAATACAGAGAACAAAAAAGGTTTGATTTTAATTCTCCATGCCTGTGTAAAAGAATCAAAACAACTGCACCACCAGCCTGCCCTTCTGCTTCGATGTCAGAGGCAGAACATTTATCTTCCCCAGGAAAGGACCCGCTGCGGCGCATAGCAGCCCCTGTGCCACCGCCGTGCCGGCTGCCACCAGCCGCAGAGCGAGCGCTGCGAAGTGATGGCTTTGACATTTACTGTCTCTCTTATGCAGCAGTTGGCTCCACACAGGCTGAAGTTTTCTTTCTCCTCAGTTTTAGCAATAACTCACAACTGGGCAGCTGACACTTTTTTATGGGAAGGCATAAAGTGTTTGAATAGCTGTCTGTAACTAAATGCCCACTGTTGGAGAAAGGGTACTTTAAATGTAGACTTCATTTGTTGGTCTAATTAGAGCAGGATCCTTCACTACCACAAGAAAGAGCTGAATGTAGCTAGTTCCGCCAGCTTTTTTGCATTGCTGGAATAAACCTCGGGGAGGATCTGCTGTTGGTCTGGGGCAGACAGGACGCACAGCACTCCCTCCCTTATAGGCAGTTCTAGACAATAACAGAAGTCCTAAAACAACTGCTTTCAATTATTTTTGTAATCCAAACGGAGCCAAGAACATGCTGGATTTATGCCCCTCTATAATTTGTCATCTGCCAAGCAGAATGATCCTCCTGCTTCAAACCAGCACCCGAGCCTTTGCAACCGCAGCGCTTTGTACGCCAGCGCGTGTGGGTGTGTTTTTGTCTAACGTGATCTGCAAGGGAGAAAAATGACAGTGGRTGGTTGTGTTCTGCAAGCCCACCTGGGGTCAAAATAAAATTAATGGGTTAGAAGAAAGGCAGGGTCTGAAAAAACTTGTGAAATATCCAAGAAAAAAGTATTTGATTTGTTCATAAAAAAGATTGAATTGTTTTATCTAGTCTACCTTTTTTCTCATTAAAATGATGAAAAAATATTCTTTTTTTTTCCATCCAAGCATTTCTTGTCATTATGGATAATAAGGTGTTTTCATCAGCAAGAAGTTCTTCTCTGTTGGTGTATTTGCATGTAACCTGTTGTGCAGCACAGAGAGAAAAGATACGCTACTTAACATTTTCTAGCTTAAAAATAACCACCAACAGATCATGAAAAATGCAATTGCAAAGAGACAAATGGCACAAATTAAATTATTTTAATTAATTAATGTCAGCTAGTTAAATATATATTCTTTCTTCATATTCTTCTTGGAAATAACATCATAATTTACTTCCTAGGCTAAGAGTCTCAGTTGAAAAGGAAAGGAGCGTTACAGCATCATTGTCTGATACAGTCACCATAAAAATTTCCTTTGTAAAGTTTCCAGATGATTTCCTTGGGCTGTACTTCTTGAACACCGACCGTTTTTCTGACAAAGTCAGTGGAGTTCTGGGTATGTATCATTTTGGATGTATGCAGCACAGAAGGGTGATCTTGTAACTAAGCTCCTGAAATAAGAATATAGTGGGGKTTTTTTCAGCCACATCATAAGCCCTTATTCAGATTTTACATCCCTGGGTCTTGACAAGCTCTCAGGAGAAGCAGTGGGCAGACAAGGCAGCAAGAATGCTGTAATTCAGGGGGGTCTAGAGAAACTTTACATTTAATTTATTCTTTTCAGACATCTAACACCACCTTTTACTGCACAGCAATCTAGACCCTACTCTCCGAAGAGGGGAGGTCTTACCCTTGAAACGTAACATAATGCTTTTCCGCTCACCGGTGGTACAAGCCTAAATAGACTATTATGGGTTTAGAAAATGTTAAAATAAGACTAAAATAATAGTTGGGCTTAACCTCAACAGTGCTGTGGAATGACATAATTTATGCAGCAAATTCATTTGATGTCAAATAATGGACTATAAATAATGGACATAAAATAGTAAACAATCAGGGTTACAAAATGAAAGCCAGCTGGTCCTGAACATTTCAACTCCAAAAATCCCGATGGGACTAAAGTTGAAGTTGTTTCAAAAACTTTGCAAACAGAGAGGCTGCATATTCTAAAACCACAAAAGAAAAAAAAAAAGTGAAAACCCACCAGAGCAAGGCTGAATCTCTCTGTGGAGGGGTGTTAGGGATAACAGGAGATCACAGCTGAAACACGGGAGTTTTCTTAGCTTACCTAGGGAGCTTCCAAACATGGTCTTTTTGTTTGTTTGTTTGCTTTCTGAGGCAGATGTCTGCTTTCCTAGTGTTATAGCTGCCCTTTGGGTTAAATGAACAACAATACTCAGATGTTTTGTGTTTTTAAATAATTTGTGTGTCTGTTGCTTAGGTCAATTTTATTCAAAAGCACAATTTGAGAATAATCCTAACATCAATCAGAGAGCCGACGAAAGACTCCTACGTGTATCTGGATCTGAGCACAAAGTTACCAGGTAACAGACAGAGGATAAGGGTGAGTGATGTACATGCTTTGAGATGTATTTTATCAGCTAAGACCAGAGATCAAAAGAAATTAAACTAAGGGAGTGTTTGTCTGTAAGAATACATCTCTTTGGTGTAGGAACTTGTGCTTGAATTTTTCTCTAACAGCCCGAATTTGTTGCTTCTGAAGTGATGCTACAGAGCTCAAGGCTCCTATTTCATAGGGGGGGGAAATCATACCTTGGGGCTACGGTTTGCATAAAAAATGCCAAATAAAGTAAGGTTCTGCTGCCTCGTTTACATGGATAGAGGGAGGGTGTCTCCTCAGCTGGATTTACCATGAGAAAAAATTTTTACACTTCAATTGCTTTCAGCAAGTTTCTGGGATGTGGAAGAAATGCTGTGAGCGTGCAGCTTCTGCTCACTGTCCCTGTGTGTCCCCATCACCGCTGCCTCCGGCTCTAGGAGCGGAGAGGGGCCAGCTCTGCCCACGCACAGTCCCTCTGACTCCTGGTACCATCTGCACACATAAGGTCGATTCTGGGCCTCCCCTTTGGTTATTTTATCACAAATTTTTCGTGTTTTGATTTTGTTTCAGGCAATACAAGAAAGATTACAGGCTTGAGTCAACCAGTGATCTTGTTCCCTGCTGGTCAATAGATGTAACTCCCTAGAAAAGAGTATTCTGTGAAAGAAAACTATGCAGATGGGGCTCTTCCAAGTATTTTTGATACTTTCTCTCATCAAGAAAACCACACAGTTAAAGCCTTACCTGTTACTATATATAAATGTCACAAATCTTTTAACTCAAAATAATTATACTTTCAAGATGAGAAAGTGCTTGCTTGTTGTTTGTTACTTTAAAATGGTTTCTAATACTCGGTGTGGTTATGTTGTTGAAGATTTATGTGAATGAACTAAATAAAATTGACATTATCAGCTCACAGTTTGATATGGATGCACAGACTTAGGTCTCCGAATAAAAATAAGTAGTGGCATCACCCAGTCCAACAAATGTGTCATGCAAACAGCAACAGATTTCTAAAATTTATACCCTCTATCCAGTTACAAATGACGGTGTTCTTGAACTATGTGTTTTGTAAAAAGAGTGTGAAGTTTAAAGCAGCATTAGTCCACTGTTTCTCTCATATTTTATTTTATGGAGGAAAAAAACACGGTCTTGCTGTATTAGGGTTCTTTTGGAGATCGTTCTGTAACAACGTTCAAAGCTGATGAAATTAGCAATAGGACCGTGAGTGGGGATGGCAGGCCACGCTGGCTGCAGTCCCCTTCATTGTTGCAAAGTTTCTGAGGCTCTGTTATAAAAACGTCTGCAAAACAGACATTGACTTGTTGCGAAACAGACCTCTGACTTGTTGCAAAAGATAGCATTTCAGCCCTGAAATTTAGCAGCTTTTTTTGGCACCATTTCATACAACATTTTGCAAACATTGGAAGATGTTTTACAAATAATGAACAACTCAAAACAACATGTGGTGCACGGAGGTAACATTTCGGAGGTAACATTTCAGAGGAAACGTACACACAGAAGCCTCTGCCTGTGGAATGCAAGTTGTAGTTTTAGTCTTCAGGTTTTTTCATAAATTTTAATTCCAAAAGTATTTTGTTTTAGAATTTCAGTTCCTATGTATCTCTGAACCCATAAATATGCCAGCATTGTAGAAGGTTTAACAAAAGTTGCTTTCTATCCTGCCAATAATATGTAACTGGAAAAACCTTATTATTTTAAAGTAATGTACTAAAAGAGAAGCAATGTCTTGCCAAAGTCAGTAAGATAAAGCAAACTATGTAATTAGAAGCCTGTTTTTAAAAGAACTGTATAGACACGATGCCAAGATACATTTGTGTGAATTGCTTGTACTTCCAAGATGCAGATTTGGAGGTGCAGATTTGGCTGGACAAATTACACAACAGACAATGTGGAATTTGGAAACTGGAAACACCAGATTGCTTGCTTCGCCACATCATAAACAGGCTTACCAATTTGAAAAGCAGACTATTTCCATTATAAATGAACTTGGCATTTGAATTACATGCTGTTGATGCTGGGTTTTATCAGTGGACTTACCGCAAATTAAAAATTCCCTGCTTTCAGTTATAGGGTGTCTACGTGTTGCCTCCTCCAGCTGCCTGCTAACTGCAGGGATAGCAAATAGCATTGAAATAGGGAGCAGTGAGGCATGGCTGGAGGGCATCTTTCACCCAGTCCCCTCTGCTTTAAGCGAGGCTCGAGTGTGCACAGACCATTCTTGAGAGCCACTCTTCTAACCCATCCCCTAAAACCTGCAACGCCAGAGGTTCCCCAAATGCCCCAGGCAGCCTGTTGCCCTTTTAATGCAATTCTCCCTTGCTGCAAAGAAGCAGATCCTGCAAACCTTGATAGATGGGAAAAAAACTAGATGTCAGCCTTCCTCACAGCAACTTTTTACATAGTTGGGGTTTTCCCCCCCTCTTTCTACAACTTCATTGCAAAGCTGTTCCTATCCTCTGGACTGCATCCAGTTTGTCTACACTGTGTCGAGGTGCTGTGCCCAGAGCTGCACAGGGGACTGCACCCGCGGCCGCCCCAAGGCTGATGGAGCCTCTTGGGTCTTAAAAGAGGTGCTCGCCGGCTGAGCGAGGGATGTCTGTCTTTTCTGCAGCAGCCCTATGTCGCTGGTGTGCCTGGTTACTGCGACTCCCAAATCCTTTCCGCAGCACTTCTTCCCCTGTGCACCTGTGTTTTCCATTCCGTAAGTATGTTCCATTTCATTCTTTTCCACTTGAATTGTGTCTTAATTTGTTGTTTAGTCACTCTCCTCCTGTCCTTTCCAAGCCCCAWAGTGAGTTCTGATGGGCTTCTGATTCCTACGCTCCCTTCCCTTGCTCAGGAAGCTGAAGGCAGACACAGTAATGAGTATTTTGCGTTCTATAATTTCTAATTCTGATGCAGAATACACAGTATATCTCACACTCTTTATCTTTTAACCAGCATTGTACCAGTCGGCAATAGGAGTACAATTTTTATCTAACTGTAAGCATCTGCCTGCCACTTCTCTCTCTCCTTATTGTCACCTGTAGCTACATTTGCAGTTATCTCCTATGTTGCAGGAATCTTGGAAGAACTACATATTAAAAACGGGATTTTTCTATCTCCACCAGTGATGGGGTCAGTGATGGGGTCCATGATGGGTCGGTGATGGGGTCAGTGATGGGGTGGGGGTCCATGTGTTCGGGCGGTGCAGCCATGGGGTGGGGGCAGTGATCAGCTGGGTGGTGCCATTGGGGTTTGTGCACCATGTGTGGGCATGGTCTGGTTTGGAGTGATGGAGGGGGCGCAGGCAGGGTGGGGTGCCCTGTGCGGGGGTGCAGTCTGGTTTGGGTGCCGTGGGCATGGGGGCTGAGTGGGGCCCTAGACAGACGTGTCCTTCACGCTGGGGAAGCAGAACCAGGCGCTGCGGTTGGCCACGAGCCTGGGCTGCTTCCGGCCGCTCTGCCGCGCGGGCACCGAGGGCGCGGGAGGCGGCAGCAGCAGGGAGGGTGAGTGTGAGCAGGGCGAGAGGCTGGCAGGGCGAGAGGCTGGCAGGGTGAGAGGTGGACCGGGCGAGCACCAGGTGTCACTGAGAGCCACGGAGGCTGCAAAATCCCCCGCTTTGTCCCTGCAGAGCTGGCTGGGGCTGCCGAGCTCTTAGGTGCGTGGGGAGGTAGTTCTCCACCTTTGCTTTCCTGCTCCTAACGTGTGCCTAGGCTGCAAGTATGAGAGCGAAGGCAGGGAACAGGTTGGACATTTGCCTGTGGCCATGCTGGGATGCGACCCTTTGAAGGAGCCCTGCCTCCATGCCGGGAGCGAGCGCTCTCCTGCCCCACGGCAGTGACCGTCTCCCCTTCTCCTCCCTCCAGCTCCGTTCAGGCCAGCAGACACCAAGAGTGTCGTTCGATTTGACCGCTATGGCGATGGGATTGGGCGCTACAACATCTTCAACTATCACCGCATGGACGGGTGGTATCGGTATCAGAAGGTGGGCTACTGGGCTGAGGGGCTCATCCTCAACACCAGCCTCATCCCGTGGGCTGAGACCTCCGTCCCTGTGTCCCAGTGCAGCGACCCCTGCAAGAAGAATGAGATGAAGAGCATGCAGCCTGGAGACATACGCTGCTGGATCTGCATCCCCTGCCAGCCCTACGAATACTTGCTGGATGAGTTCACCTGCATGAACTGCGGTCTCAGTTACTGGCCCAACAAGACCCTGAATGGCTGCTACGAGCTGCCCCAAGAGTACCTCTGCTGGAAGGACGTCTGGGCCATTGGTCCCRTCMCTMTCTCTTGCCTGGGYTTTATCTCCACCCTCTTTGTTTTYRGAGTCTTCATGAAGAACAATGACACCCCCATCGTGAAGGCTTCCAGCCGGGAGCTCTGCTACATTCTCCTGACCGGGGTCCTCATGTGCTACAGCATGACCTTCATCTTCATCGCGAAGCCCTCCACCGAGGTGTGCACGCTCCGGCGTCTGGGGCTGGGCATGTCCTTTGCCGTCTGCTGTTCGGCCCTCTTGACCAAGACAAATCACATCACCAGGATCTTCAGTGGGGTGAAGGAGGGGGTCCAGCGCCCCCGGTTCATAAGCCCCACATGGCAGGTGGTCATCTGCATGGCCCTCATCTCTTGCCAGCTGATCATCGTCATCATCTGGCTGCTGGTGGAGACCCCCGGCACAGGCAAGGAGACTGAGCCTGACAAGAGGTACATTGTCACCCTCAAGTGCAACAACCGTGACTCCAACATGCTCATTTCCCTCACCTACAATGTCCTCTTGATCGTCCTCTGCACGGTCTACACCTTCAAGACACGGAAATGCCCCGCAAACTTCAACGAGGCCAAGTTCATTGGGTTCACCACGTACACGACCTGCATCATCTGGCTGGCCTTCCTGCCCATCTTCTACGTGACCTCCAGTGACTACCGAGTAGGAGCCTGAGTTTGGGGGGGGCTCTAACAGGGCTTGATCTGAGTGGTCCTGGCGATTTGGGCCCCACGGGTTTTGTGGCTAGGAGATACGTGGGCCTGGGGAAGGGTCTTTGGCCATGGACCTGGTGATGGTCACCTCTGCATTGGGGCGTTTGTTACCGGGTGAAGTGTGGCTGAAGGGCTGTGGCTGAGGGGGGCAATGAGTCCTGGGGAGAAGACCCCCCCAGCTTTGTGGACTGTTTGCTAGGGTGAGGATGGGAAGTGTCCCTGAGACCTCCAGAGACCCCCCGTGACCTGACCGCGGAGCAGCGATTGCCATCCTTCAGCCTCGCGACGCAAAGGCACGAGACACAAACCCAACCCACCCACCGCCCCTAGGGCTTGAATGCCAACCCCAGGGCCAGCCCGGTCCCTGGGGAGCCGAGCAGTGCCGGGGATGGGGGAGCATGGGGTGCACCCTGCACAGCACCTCAACCCCCCCGGCAAGGTGCCCAGCCACGTTCTTGCCAGGGCTGGAGGACTGTGTGGGGGTGGGTGGCTGTGGTCGGGGGCTTCTGGAGAGGACCTGCATCCCGTGGTGGGAGCGGGCACTGGGGTGAGGGGTGTTGGCAAGGCTGGGTGGGGGTGCTGCTCAGGGTGCACCCCCTTCGCAGGAGCAGCGTGTCTCCGTCAGGGCAGTGCCCGTCCTCTGCCCGTGGGTCTCCAGCGGGTCCGCCCTGACGGAGGGACCTGGTGTGGGGTGGGATGTGCCTGTGGGGGGCAGGCAGCAGCCTCGGCCCGGTGGGGGCTGGCCAGCGCCACAGCGAGGCCTTCGTCCTGCCCCGCTCGGGGCAGAGGGCTGGTGGCAGGAACACCCGACGCCCACCCCTGTCTCCAGGTCCAGACCACCACCATGTGCATCTCAGTGAGCCTCAGCGGCACCGTGGTCCTTGGCTGCCTCTTCACCCCCAAGCTCCACATCATACTCTTCCAGCCCCAGAAGAACGTGGCCAGCCACCGCGTGGGCACCGCTCGGTTCAGTGTGGCGGCCGCTGGCTCCAGCCAGTCCCACGGTGAGTGCAGGGGGGCTGGGGAAGGGCTGGGGGGCAGCACCCCCTTCCTGGCAGGGAGATGGGGGCCCCTGAAGGAAATTGGGGTGCGGGGTAGACACGGCTGGAAACAGGGGGCTAGAGGACGCTGTGTCCCCTATGGCTCATCCCTGGCTCTGTCCCAGTCCSTCGTCTCCCCRGTCTCACGTGGCTGCGAGCCCCAAGGCTGCAGCACGGTCTGCTGGGGGGTAGCACTGCCAGGGGCCCGTTGTCACCCCGGGGGAACACGGCCACCCTGGGCACCCTCCACCCCAGCCCCGGGGGATGCAGCTGCCCCGGGCCCCTGTCACCACCCCAGGTGGGACACAGCTGCCCTGGGCACCCTCCACCCCAGCCCCGGGGGATGCAGCTCCCCAGGCATCCATCGGGCGCCACAGTGGGATGCCCTGGGGGGTGCTGCTGCCGCACCCCAACCTGCCCCTGACTGCTGCCTTCCCGGCCAGGCTCGGCCTCGCAGTACGTGCCCACGGTGTGCAACGGCCGTGAGGTGGTGGACTCCACGACGTCGTCCTTGTGAAGGACGGGGGGGCCAGGCCGTGGTGCCGCCGCTCCTGCCCGYGGCCRCACTGCACCTCGGCTCCCTCCCCAGGGAGAGCAGCGCCYGCGGCACGGCCCGCACAGGGGMCAAGAGGCAGCCGGGAGACTCAGCCTCCGCCCCAGCACGAGCTACGCGTCCCACGCGCTGGGTCATGGTACGTGTCACCCCTCCCTTGCACTGAGCCACGTTACACATCCCTCGTCCCCTGCACTGAGCCCTGCCCCACGACCCCCTGTCCCTGTCCCGAGCCATGGTGAACGTCCCCCGCAGTCCCTTGCACTGAGCCCTGGTGCACGACCTCCCCGTCACCTGCACTGAGCCATGGTGTATGTCCCCCCACCTCTTGCACCGAGCTGTGGTGCACCTCCCCTGTGTGACCTCCACTGAGCCCTTGTGCACATTCCCCCATC